>JXPQ01000182.1:18474-29778 GCA_001014675.1 Ephydra gracilis
AGTGATGTGCTAACATATTCAATGACTGATTTTGCACGGCCAGATGCGATGCGTATTGCTGAAAAATGTGACGTTGGTGAACTGGAACGTTTGTTGCAGCTTGTGCTGGGCTGCGCTGTTAATTGTGCAGCCAAGCAAGACTATATAACGCAAATAATGGATTTGGAAGAGTCACTGCAAGCGAACATAATGCGTGCCTTGCAAGAGCTGGAATTTTCATGGCAAGGTGCTGCATCTCCCTCGCGTAGCTGTTTAAGCCTGGCTAATTTCGATATTAAACAGCTGCAAGATGATCGTGATGCACTTGCACAAAAGTGTTTTGAAACAGAGAAGAAGGTTTGTACCGTCTTTTATTCCGTATACGAGTAAATTAGCTATATTTACAAATTTCATAGATGCTTTTGCTGATTGATGAAAAATCGAATATGCAACAAGAAATTAACAAATTGCAAAACGAAATAAAACGACTAGAAAGCACAGGTACGGAAATTGGCGATGATGGAGTCTCATTGGGACCAGTGCAAGCTGGTTCTTCGCGTTACAATGAACTCCGACGGCAACTGGATTTAATGAAAGATGAATTAATACAATCTGAAACAGCACGTGAAGATTTAAAAATAAAATCGCAACAACAAGAAAATGAAGTTAAAATTATGCAACAACGTATTGAGGAATTGACAGTAAGTGAGCGCCAGCTTGTGCTGCACGCTTATGCATCATAGAAATCATTTTAACAAAAATTAATTTTTTTTTTTTTAAATTCACAGAAATGCACAGCTGAGTTGGTGCAGTTGAAAGATGAAGTTGATGTTTTACGTGAATCGAATGATAAGTTGAAAGTGTGTGAGGCCCAATTAAGCACATACAAAAAGAAACTAGAAGAGTACAACGATTTGAAGAAACATATAAAAATGTTGGAAGAACGTAGTGCTGACTATGTACAGCAGAATGCGCAATTCGAAGAAGATGCGAAGAAATATGCTACACTTAAAGGTCAAGTGGAATTGTTCAAAAAAGAGATACAAGAACTTCATGCGAAGCTCGATAATGAATCGAGTAAAAATGTTAAACTCGAATTCGATAACAAAAACTTGGAAAGCAACATGAATGCCCTACAACGTGAAAAAGACAGTTTGCTTAAGGAACGGGACAATTTACGTGAAGCTATTGATGAATTGAAATGCGGACAATTGTCTACTGGTTCAACAAGTATGCAAAGCCCTTGATTTTATTAAATGTAACTGAACCAAAAAAATAATATTAATGACTATGGCACTTTTGCAGACTTAAGCAGCAATACTGTTTCTAAAGAACTACAGCCGACTGCTTTGATAGAGAAAATTCAACGTTTGGAAGCTGAAAACAAAGCCTTGCGCGAAGGACAAGGTGGACAAACAGCATTGGCCGTAAGTATTTACGCCCAAATGTTTCTCTTCAATATCATAATTCCTTGCTTACAGCAACTTTTAGACGACGCTAATAAGCGCAACGACAATTTGAGAGAGCAATTGAAATTAGCTAATGAGCGTATTCTCTCCTTATCACATGCATCACAAAGCGATGATCCTAATATGAAAGAGTATATACTTTATACTTATGGTTAAATTTTCCTTTTCGATATATTTCTGTTTCCTTTACAGAAATGAATTTGCTAAACAAATCAAACAACTGATGGAACTAAATGAACAGAAGAGTACGTGTTTATATTTGTTTTTAAATTAAATTTACGATTAGTACGCCTTTTTTGTAATCAGGTCTACAGCTAGAAGACGTATCAACTCAGAATTCCATTTTGCAAGGTAAAATTCAGCAGTTAGAAAGTACTTTAGGTTCACGCGAGCAGGAATTAGTAAGCTTAGATACGAAGTATCGTAAATGCTTGGAAAAAGCTAAAGAAGTTATAAAAAACATGGACCCACGTGTATCAAGCTTAATTGACGCAAATATTTTAGAGAAAGCACAAGATGCGCTCGAGGACGAGCCGAAACCAAAAATGAGCCAAATGGAGGAACATCTGATGACAACAGCCTTCTACAGGTAATATAATGCACTTATAGTATAATGTTTTCGATTCTCAAACAAAGTCTGAACTGCAAATACAATTTTTAAAGATTTTTAGGGCAGTTTTCTTGATATATTTGAACTATACCCAGTTGGTTAGCCGACCGATAGCTTTAAGCACGAAAATCAATAACTTAAAAAATCAAATTTCACCATCATTGAAATGTTTTAAGGGATAGACAGAACTAAAATCGTTAAATTAAGTATAAAGGCTAATTTAAAAATTAAATTTAAAAAACACTACTGCTAAAAGATTTATTAACGACAAGGTTTTACAAGGTAGAACATCTATCATTTTTATGGTACTATTTTTTATTGCAAAGTATACAAAGACAGTGTAATGAAGAAATCCTTCGAACATATTTACTGATTTTCATATAAATAAAAATCAGTGATTTAATAAAATATGAACAAATATTGAAATTTTTTGTTTTGTAAATATAACTAATACAAACTACCAGAATAGCAAACCTGAAGAACAAAAAATATGAATTCCGGTTGTCGGATAGTGTTTTCTTTTCGTTGAAAAACGGCGGAAATAAATGCGAAAGAAAAAAAGATTAGCATGCATTCTGGATCAGATTGAAATTGAGAATCGAAGTCACTATTATTTTGAAAGGCTGCTATTAACTCTTAAATTATCAAACAGGCTTGGCATTAACGCACAACGCGATGCAATTGATTCAAAGCTGGCCATGCTAATGGGACAAGGTCAGACATTCTTAGCGCGTCAACGACAATCTGCACCACGCAAGCCGTTGAATACAACTTTCAAGGGCAAATAGTTTACTTCTTAGTTAGAATTAAAGTATATATTGTTAATTTTCATAATCGCGTATTTATTTTTAATGCTAATCTAATCCATATTTCATATGTATTGACTGTATTGAACGAATTCTTAATTGATGTTGACCAATATTGAATTTGATAATTCTTTTTTTCTTTTTTGTTTTAAATGCAATACTTTATCTATTCACATATATTTTAATATGTATACAACATGTATTAAACTTTTGACTTTTTCTTCATTTTGAATGTGATTGCTTTGCGTAAAGCTCGTTAAAAGACAGTGTTTATCTGTTAGAGCGTGGCTAGATATAGATCATATTCATGGTATCAGTGGAAATGAATCAAATTTTTGGAATTTGTTAAGCCAGCAGCGCTGTAAACAAGAGCATCATGTTTAATATTCCTACTTAGTATACATGCTATATTCATATTGTTTTTTATTAAAATATATTTAAATAGCTGCATAGACATCTTTCGCATCTGACATAAAAATAAAGTACTCTCTTTGGCATTGGCACACTTTGGAAATGCTTTAATCTTCGAAATTATATATCAATAATGAGAATAATAATTATATTTCATAAAATGAAAGACATAATCTTAAATTATTAATAATAATTATGACAATAATAATGACTAGTGATAGGCTGAAATTTAATTTGCAGGTGCAGACAAAGAATACTGATTTAACAATAAATAAGGAAATAAAACGAGCGAATTCAAATGCAACAAAACATCTTCGAAACTGAGAAAATGCATCTCAACATTAAATTACATAATTGTTATTATTATTCATTTAAATTTCTATTCCAGTGTAAATAGATCAGGCTATATGAAGTTTCATACGAATTACATGAATTAAGCATATATCATTTGAATTCTTAAAATTAAATAATAAATTACATATATTTATATTTAAGAATAAATTTCTTATATAGACAAATACAGCAAGATATACATGTGTCTTACCTACAAATATAACAACAAAGACATTATTAATACTATATATACATTTGCGCATACATATGCAGTTAAACAGTTGTGGTACTATATTGCATTAAATCTCGCTATCGATGGAATGTTGGACAAAACCAAAAGTAAAAAAAAACTTTAAGCTAAATAAAAAATAAATGAATATTTATATACATAATCAACCTTATACTTTACATAGAATAATATAAAGTTATTAGTTTTTACTTAGAAAAGCATTTTATTTGTGTTGAAAACATAAAAGGACTAACTTAAAAACTCAATAATATAATGAGAAGCATAATGACGAAAGAACGGAAAAAACGAAATGTAGATAAATACATTAAATAAATAAAATGCCGTTATTTAATACTACGTTAAAATAAAAACCCCTAGCTTAATTTTAAAATAAATTTATAATGTAATTATTTCGGAAATGTACTAGCTGCACTGGATACGCGTTTTTGCACAATAGACACTTCACCATGGCCGCCACATGCTTTCGTCTTGAGCAGCCGCTAGCATTGCTTGGTGATTTTGTTGGAGTTGCTGATGCTGCTGATACAGTAGTTCCGCTTGCTGTTGTGGCGGCGACTGTGGTAATTGTGGCGGGTCGTAACGCATCTGCACGTCTTCATCTTGCTGTGGCGCAGATTGGCTAATTGCTGAGTGGGGCTGTTGCAACTGTCGACTATGTGTTTCCGTAACTGGACTGTGCACATTCAGTGTTTCTGTCGATCCAATGCCACTCTCTGATAATGCCGGCGATTGTTGCTGTGTCGTGGTTGCAGTCGTCAGCATGCCTGATGCAACTGAGCTAACCGATACAGAGGCCACGGTGGACGCTGTGGATGCTGGGCGATCTTGCAGCATCGCGGTATTTTGACTTTCTTTAACAACGATTTGATTGGCATACACAGCTGCAGCAGCAGCCGCTGCATGTGCAGCTTCTAAGCTTTGCACATTGTATGGGCTGAGCTTGCCTACTGCAGCCATTTGCTGTACGGCTGCGGCTGCAGCCGCTGCATGTGGCTGCACAGGCTGCACACGATTCATTTCAATTAATCGTTCAAAATCAGTTCGCGTCGCTATGGGATCAACCAATGTTTGAGGATTCAAACCCAATGCGGCTGCCAATTGCACATAATGCGGAGGTAGCACCAAGACACCATTTGGATCCTGAACTTTCAAATGCTTGTAAGTTTCCAACACATTTGCGCAGAGCTATCCAGATAATGCCTCAGGTTTTATTAATGCTTTTGCGATATATATCGATTAACTAACCTGCTTTTGCTCATTGAATGACTGCATTGCGTTCATGGTATCCATGACACTGGGCAAGCCACTTGGGTTAAGCATTTGCGCTGCCTCGACAGCATGTTGGCCGCGATTGTTATTTTCATCTTGCGTGCTCAGGTGTTCGGAACCAGGCGAAATGGTGGAATGTGCAAGACTCGCTTCAGAGCTGCTCTTAAAAGCTTTACCTATTCCTGATTTGGGTGGAGCGATTGTGGTTGTTGCCGTTATTGCCATTGGTGACGTAACACCAGCAGCTTTACTGAAGTCAAGCGGATTTGAGTCTTGACTGCTGTAATCACATGAATTATCATCAGGTTGGCTGTATTGCAAAAATGCAAACGACAAAAGAATAAATTTAACCATAAATACAGGCGCCAACGATTAAATAACAACTTAAATAATAAAAAAAAAAAAGTAAACAAATGAATTATTATAAATTACCCAGGAGTATTTAAATCTACAAAAATCACACTATATGTAGCCCCATATAAATTCAATTTTCGCCAAAACTATTGCGAATGCAAAATAAAGTAACTCTAAAACATTCAAATTGAATGGAATGACTTACGTTTTCTTGGCAGCTGCATTAATGTCATAACAGCTACTCGATGGACTATCCGCAAATGTTCCAGTTGAATGTGGGCATATTTCAATATCGATTTCGGCAATGCATTGATCCAAGTGTCGTAATAAGCGCGCTTTAGATCCAGGCTCTGCTAATGTGGGCATGTTGCCCAATGGTGGTGGTTCGGGTGTAGCTAAGTAGCGTGCTACCTCACGCGCACAGTCTGTGTAGCCGGCACGGTATTTGTTAATAGCTAAAAATGCAACAGTTCCTAGAGTGCACCATATGGGATAAGTCGATTTGTGTTGCAAACTTACATGGATCATCGAGATTGCGATGCCGCTGAAAATGGCGCACTGTTAATTCCAAAATGTCAGCCTTTTCCAATTTTGTATGCTTTGTCTGGCCATCGCCGGTTTTTGCATTATGATTTTTTGTCGATTCCAAAATTAAGGCCTTTAATATAGCCAAACTTTGATTAATACGTGCTCTGCGTCTTTTTTCCATGAGTGGCTTATTTGTACGTTTTGCAATGTCTTGAGATGATGTTACATTTTGTGTGGACGTAACCAAACCAATTGATTTTGTACCTTTCGCAACAGCTGTGGTTGTTGTTGCGCCCGGTGATAACGATGAGGATGTATTTGATGAAGTTGATGATGCTGCAATTGAAACAAACAGAAATATTTTAGCAAACAAATATTGTAAAGCAACGAAAATCTTCCAAAGAAAAACTTAAAAAAAAAACTGCTGGAAAATATTTGAGACTAGCGCTTAAGATTTGAAGGCTTCGCTTCGAACGCTAGATTTGTACATTAATAAATCTGCATTTTGTGATTGGCACTAATTGCTTTAAGTGAACTGCTAATTATGCTTTGAGCGAAATAGTACTTTTTCAATATTATGCGGAAAATCTCAAGACTAGACGTACGATAGAGACCATAATTATATGGCATATGACCTATGTGGGAGGATATAAATAACTTCTACTAATAAAAAGGCATTTCCTTTAGACGACTTTTTTCATATATCGCCATTAATACTGCTGTAAACATTTCTGATTATGATACTCAAGTTAATATCCAATTTACTTTATTTAAAGAAATTAAGCTTTTACCATAAAGGATTCAAAGCAATGGGTAAATCTGTTAACTACAAATGTGGAATTTAAACATGAAATCAATTGTATGTATTGACTAAAGTACAATGATGAAACTATTGGCAGTCCATCTTATGAATATTTCACGCTCTCGTCTCGATATCCAGTCCACTATAGACTCGATTGTATTAAATTTTTCGATATTTTTACTAAAATTTTCCGAACGAATTTTTGTGATGAATAGTCGAAGTAATCGCACATTACTCACACCTCATCAATGGAGATTTAGTCATACACTAGGGTGTTCCTTAAAAATTCTCGAAAGGGAAATATTTAAAGATTTACAAACGAATTGGTGATTCTCGAAGGATTTAAATTAAGTTAAATAGCTTGAAAAATAAATTAATTTAGTTATATTGAAGTCATAAAAGACAATACTGAATATTCCGAACTAGCACATGATTTCGCATAAACAAGAAAATCAAACTGGTTCAAAGTTTAATATGTGGCAGTAGAGGTTGAAGAATTAAATTTATTAATTGCAAATCAAAGCCACAAAATTATTTCAGTAATTATTAAAATTTTAACAAAGTCAAGCGCATCTTGTGTTCATCTTATTTTTTTTTTATTAATGACTACAAAAGCGATGGGAACATTTTACGTTCCATCTAAAATTATGTTTTCGTACTGAATCTGAAAAAAAAACACCGTGGTAATGTGCATCAAAAATTATTATAAAATATAAGATTTTCTGGGTACATTGTCAGTAATAAGATGCTTGGCTCTACACAAATGCAATTGAAATATAAAGCAAAACTGCGTGGTAGTTTTAATCTATTATATGAGTTCTACCGTTATAATGAACCGATTTTTTTGTTAAAATATGAAACTAATAATTTAAATTGGGAAAATTCCCATGCATTACATTCTAAGTATTGGACACTGTTTTCCCATTTTCAGGGAATTTGTAGATTCCACGTCAACATAGAAGAAGAATCAGTCATCCAATTTTCGATTTCCTTGTAGGAATGGAATCTAAAGCACGTCTCATGAATGAAAGCGAATGGTGCATCCAACGGTTGCATTACAGCTCTCAGCCTATTGCTTTGATGTGCACTGGGTGTTTTTCAATCTTTGCATGGTTTGAATTGATTATGTGTGATCGGTAGCGATTTCATGAGGTTTCAGCATAAATTATTGAATTGGTATGACGGCATATTTGGTGTTCGATTGTTTGAAATGGTATTTGTTATAACTCATTTGATTATTAATTTTCCTTTTTTACTTCATAAGGCATTTCATAGAATTCGTAAAATGCACGTCGGACAATTTTTCGATATTGTATTTTCTATTTCCAATTGCATTACCGCTTACTTTCATTCTCATAGTTCGTTTGCGTTTGGCCGAAAGTGATCGTTTGTTTCTTTCATTGTTTATGCATCTTGTATTTCAGATGACATATTTGTAGCAGAAGAGTGAGAGCAGAATTTTGAAGAAGAAATGGGAAATGCGATTTCGACACTGATCTGCCGCACATTTCACATTAATAAAATTTTGGATTCGGTAAGGAAAGTTAAAACAGAGAGCCGCTTATGAAATGCACGCGCATCACTAGCGCCAGCGCATTTGGAATACACGATTGATAATAGTATGTATATAGTAAGCTCTGATTCTTTTTGGTACTCGCGGCTGGATTCTTGTTGGAAGTATTCGATTTCTTTATGTATCTTAGGTGCGTGCGAGAGAAAATATAATAATTTACATTTTTATTTCTGTTGCATTTTATAAAAAACACCAAGCAATGCCAACTGCATATTGAACATTGTGTTGAAAACGATCTCTGAGGATTTCAGAATCGACCCTCAGCATCTCGAGTGTGATTTTTCTAAAATTCCTGAAGCTGCCCTGGGTATTAGTTTGCAATAATACAGGAAAGCCCTCATGTTTCATGCAATTTCCAATGTAATATTTCATAAATTTTGTCTTCCTAAAACACAATTTTGTGCCTCTTAAGATCATGTTATCAAATACTTCAAAATCAATCAAAATCACCCATTTCCAGGGTGTCTTAAACCGAATTCCATTCTAGTATTGTTGTCAACTTTAATTTAGTGCGATTGTTACAATTGGCGAAGAGCGGCAATACTAATAATATGCCTCGAAATTCCTTCATCAGTTTTGCGCCATCACACCATGGTATTCGAGTAAATTAACTAGTATAATAAAATTTAGTCCGGCATAAATTTTCATATTTATTGAAAAGCGAAATTGGTCTACAACATGCAGTAGTTTTAAACATAAAATTTCTTCTTCGAGTTGATTCATAGAATTAAAAGTGCTACGGATAATCCATTGCGCATAATTATGAACCATAAAAATGTTAAGGAAACTGATCCATTACTTTGTGTGCATGTTAAACACCCATAAACTTGAATGCAACTTTCTAGGGACTAATTGAAATTCTTCTTATTTTATAGTATATTCTCATAATTATGCAACAATATGGGTAAATCACAAAGAACATTAACCCATGACCCCTCTGAAGTTACATTATTAATCCTTGTTTTTATTTGATTCAGACTTGAGCAACCTCTCAATGAAATTTTGAAATATGAGCGAAATTGTTGGGACACCGAGTCGGTATGAACGCGTAACTAAAATATTATCGCTAAGTTTCAATTATTCAGTAAACTCCTACAAAGTTCACCGCCAAATACAAATCAATATAAAAATGTTTATACAATTCGTTTAATTGCTTTTTTCTCGATTACTTGACCTTCTAGTGTAAATATGATAAATAAATATATTTTAGGTTACCTACAAAATATATAAAGAACCCAAGATAGCTGATTTACAGAAGGTTATGGGAATTTGATCTATTATAGATGTTTGTGAAATAGTGTGCCAGTCTATTAATTTTGAAAGGCCAATGAATAAGTTGATTTCAAGGACTACACTATTTGTTGTAATGGTTATGTGGTTTCAGTTAATGCCCTATTCTTTAACACTTTCAACAAATTAATTAGCTTTGTTATTTTTTGCGGCTCATTTTCATGGCGAGGAATCGATTAGCAAAATAATAATTTCTCTCGTATAATTAACAGCATTATGTATATGGCAAAGGAGCAAATAAAAGCCTTTTTTGCTGACAACATGCTCAGCACATCGAAAAAATCCACGCATAAAAAATCGGTAGCATCCCACCGTGCATCTGAGTCCTGATTATTTAGTTCAACAGGATGGACTAGTGTAAGTTATGTCATACCTCTGTTGGATTTCGCACATAGCAACAACTCGAAATTACACCAACTCTTTCATAAAAACGTTGATTACAAAAATATGTATAATTACATATTTTAATACTCTTTTATTATTCCAATAATTTGTAAATATTTATTGTATTTGTATTTGCTTATTTTTGTGCTCAGCTAAATCATAAAACAGCGTTTATAACAAATAGATTAAATGTGCATTAACCTACCCTGAAATCCACCGAATGACTTTAGACCAATTATAAAAATGCAATACGCAGGAGCGATTGGCCATTACTGATGATAATCAGTCACATTGCGCAAGTGTATGCACAGTAAGATTTTTTCAAATGGATGAATAAGCAACTAATGGCGGCCACAATTTACAAGTTGTTTGGAAAAAAATATAAATAAAATAATGGAAAAAAATATAAATAAAATAATTGTAAGAAAATACAAAAATTAAAAAAAAAAATTTAAAGAGAAACATATTTGTAAACACTCAGTTCGACTAATTGGCAAAACTCATTTAGAAATTAGACATCCACGCAGAGGCCACCCAATGCATCTGCACACACATACGCACTCGCAAAAACACTGCAAATCTAATGACAAAATGCAGAGACGCAACACATGTAATTTGCGATGCATTACCATTGGGTGATAATTAGCGCTTTATTATGCCCAAAATATAATTTAGCAACGGCAATGACAACAGTTTCAACATAAATAACAACAACAACAGCCAAAGCAGAATTGCAACAAATAGCATATCCCACGCATTGTTAATTTTTAATCATAAAAATATCAATTACCAGTTGATGACTTATTTTTAGCGTAATCCTTGTCACGTTTTGCTGTCATATTGTCATTTTTTGCGCAAAATGAAATGTTTGTTTTAATTTAATTCGCACTTTTCCGAATGCGAATTAATTATTTGCAATCATTTATTTATTTAATAGTAATTGTGCGTGCCACATTTGTAATAATCAACAAACAAGATTATTTTTGCATTTAAAAATGTTAATTAATTAATTTTGTTTTCAGGCGAATTAACTATTTTGTTCAATTTTTTATTTTTTTCAACACTTCATTTAATTTATTTATTTGCTTTCCGTATTTTCATAAAAATATTTACAGACGAATTTCTCAAATTGTAATGCGCCATTACGACGTTAATGTCAACGCGTGTTAATTTAACTAACCAAGCCTAACCAAACTGCAGACCAATAATCATAACAACAACAAAGAGCGGCTACGGCAACAACAAA
>JXPQ01000182.1:29837-43262 GCA_001014675.1 Ephydra gracilis
CAAATGTTCCTAAGCACGCACGCACGCACGCACACAATAACCGCGACTCTGACAACGACTGCGGGCTACGGCACTGACTGCGACCACGACAATCAACAATTATTTTCGCTTTTTAAATTATTTCCCTCTCTTTTTTTTCTTTTATAAATAATTTTTTTTATTTTTCATTATATATTTTTGTTGTTGTATTTTATGAAGCACATAGAAAGCACACTGAACAACAGCAGCAAACAGGAGTAGACGACGACATACGTACGTTTACCAAGCGAGCGAAACATCCAAACAGTAAGAAGTCAAACGACGAACTAAACAGAATTTAAATCACAACTGAATCATTATCCTTGGTTGCGCGCTACTCTTCTAAAATGTCCTGTGTATATGTTCGTGCTTGGTGTTGCTGTTGTTATTACAGTTGTTATTGTTTTTTTATTTAAGCGCTGCTGTTGCTGTTGCTGTTGCCGATGCCGTTGTTGTAGTTGTTGTTTTAATTTTTGTACAGCAATTGCTGGTGGTGGCGCTGCTGCCGCCGCAGAAGCAGCCTGCTGTTGTATTTGTTGTTAATAGTCGTCAACGACGCGAGTCCCACTCGACTTGCTTCGTTCGTGTGAACCAAAAGCAGATTGAAGTCAACCAGCAGCAATTTTCAGCAGCAACAACAACAACAATAACAATGAAATATGCAAAAAAAAAAAAATAAAACTCAAGCGGACACACACACTGCACAGCAACAACAACAACAACAACAACAACAAACGGTATAACGCAAAAAAGAACACAGGCGTGCGCGCACACACATGCAACCAAACACAGCGGCAAATAGCTAAAGCATTAACAACAACGCTAACATGACTGCAAAGAACAACAACAACAATAAAAAAATAACAAACAGCAGGCAGCAGGCAAGCTAGCTGGCAGGCATGCTTGCATGCAGGCAAACAGGCAGGCCGCCATCTCGCAGCCGCTATTGTCGGTTTTGTTAGGCGGTCGTCATTGGTGGTGGTAATGGTAATGGTGATGTTGCAATCGCACGTTTCGTCAGCGTGCCCAACTCACTCACTCATTTGCGCACATACAAACACATATACATACAGACGCTGCGTGTTGCCGTAGTGCCATGCCAGCGGCAAACGTTAAAAATGTTGCAACGTTTGACAATGTCTGGCTTATTGCGAGCAAATAGCGCCAGTGCTTGCATGTGAATGTGCATGATTTGTGGCTGTGTATGCGCAAGTATTGATATGTCAGTCGTTGCGTCGTACCGACCGTTCGTCTGTTCGTTCGTCTGTTCGTTCGTTATTTCGTTCATACCGACGTCATGGTGTGTGCTGCTGGCTGACTTGCCTTGCTTGCGCTGGCTGGCTGGTTGGCTGCCTGGCGTGCTTGGTATCTCAACTGTTTGCACACTTGCACACAATCCAATTCAAAACACAAAGTACTTTGTGCGGTGAACAGAAAAAAGCCACCAGCCGCCGCTACCGGTAGCAAGGGCTTTGCAGTGCCAAAACAAAAAACAAAAAAGAGGAAAAGCATGACAGCCAATGTGAAAACAAAAACAAAGTGAAAAACACATTATAACACCATACGACCAATCGACCAACCAACATTCGCACGCGGCACAACACGTCGAATTTGATGGAGCATACGTTGCACAGTGGCCGCAATTCAATCAATTTCCAAGCAAATTATTAATTCTGCGTACACACGTTTTCGAAAATACACACTTTAAACACCAAGCGCCGATGATTGTCTCCACTACGCATATACATATGTAGATTCGATTGAGAGCTATAAGCCGAACCATTTTCAAAATGCTTTTGAAATGTTATGCCGTCTTTTGGAAAACCTGATTTCGTACATTTTATGTTTATGAATTCATTTCCTATGTTAGCTAATTATTGTTAAATTCACTAATTTATAGATTTCATCTGGGGACCTCGTAGAGAACTTAGAGAAAGATTGAGTCAATTTAACTTATTGCAAGTATAAGTAACATAAAAGTTAGCACAAATGTAAGAAATTGACAGATTTAGTTTTTTCAGGCCATACAGCTTCAAAATACCTTAAACGATCTTAGAGTTGATGAAAAAATGTTTATAATTGAAGCAAAAAATGAAAAATCGAATGGTTTCATTTATTTATGACTAGAACGTTCTTATGAGTTAAGGAAAAATAAATGTTGTATATGGCAAATATGTGTTTATGATTTTTATATGATCTGCAATACGCAAAATGACTCGGCTTATGAAAGGAGAGTTGGTAATGTATTGATGGTAATGCAAACAGCAAAACTAATTGTATTAAATTTAAAAATTCCATAAAATTATCCTCACAACTTTCAAGAGCTCCCCAACGGCTATATACAATATACAATATATTATCCATAGACACTATTAGTGACAAATGTTGATTGAGAATTGTATGTCTTAGAGGATTTTGTTATGTTCAAGATTATCTTATTGCCAAATAGATTTCTGATTGCTTTTATTTTTTTTATTTTAAAACATTAATCTACTTTCATATTTAAAAAAAAAAAAAAAATGTAATATCGAGAAATAAACGAACAACTAATCTTATTCTAATACCATGTTCATACAAAGTTTCATAAGCTGATTATGTGGTCGTACTTATGACTCAAAACCGTTCCATATAAGAGCATAGTTCCGAATTGTTTCGTGAAAGTTCTGTCATCGCGCTTTCAAGAGCCATGTGATTTCTCTGTAGACGGTATTCCACATTGGTTTGTCGTTCTGGCCTTGTTTGAATTTAAAAGTCTTTAAAATAACTGATCTTCTACATCTTGTATACATATTTTTGGGGGCTCTTTCGCAAAGATAAAAGTTTCACATGCATTACAAGTGAAATCGCGTAGAGCAACATTTTAGGAAATCTATCTCTAGTACCGGTTTGCTGTCAACAAACATTAGGACACCTAAATGATGCCTGCTTACCCGTCTTACATTTGATGCATACAAGTTCTGGATATAATTGATAAGCGTAGGCCGGTAGTATAGTCCTTATGAGAAGACGACCATCTTCCATCCCAGTTTCCGGCATTTCCACATATTATTATGGACAGGAAATTTATTTTATTAAGGGCAGTCCACTTTCCATACCAAATCAAATGACTCTTGATAGTGTTTGAAAACAGGTTTAAACAAATTACATTTCTACAGTCTTCATTTATTTTTCCTCCAATCTTTCGTCTGTCTTCCAGTCTTCTATAAAATTTGAAATAACATCGATGAGAACAAAAAAACAAATAACATTAGGCATTCTTCAGAAGGCCATCACATGTTCCAAGTTTTATGCTTTAGCACGTATTTTTCTCAAATTCTCATTTGTCAGCATCCTTTTTAGGTAGTAATATTTTATGAGACGTCTGCGTCAGCAATTCGCTAAAAAAGACCAAATTTGTGGGCAAATAACGATAACGTACCGTCGCCTAATACCAGCGTTACCCGTGAATATTTGGCTAAAAGTGAAACGAACACGATTATGACAACCATCGAACTCACCCGATTTGGCTCCTTGCACATTTTTTCTATTCGGTAAATGTGAGAAATCGCAACTCATAATGCATTTCAGCACCCGAAATGAGTTCATGTAAAAATCGTAGGTTGCTTTGTTGGCCATACCGCAAACGGAGTGTGAGCAAGCTTTTGAAAATTGGAGATTTGAAGCGCTGTAGTCAATGGCAAGATTTTTTTATCAAGTTAGTGTACTAGAATGACTAAAAGAATATTTCAATAGACAAAACAAACGAACATTTCCATAAGCGGACACTGACGGTCACCAAATCCCTCTCGCCCTATGAGAGATATCCGCTTATTAAAATGCTGTAGTGCTTCTTTTTCTTTTTTGCATAGAAAACACATGCTAATAAGCGGATTTTTGCCATAAATGGGTAAAAATTAACGATCGTCACTGGACGATTACTGTGCAACTGTGATTGTTTTGAAATATTTAGATTTACCTTTCTGACGAAGTAAATTGTCCAGCCTGAACTTGGCAGCAGAAATTTAAAATTTCCAATTAATTGGATAAAATTTCGGTTTTTAAGGTATCGATTGTAATTTTTATAACTTATTTTAAAGAAAATAAAGTTTTCTTGCATTGGACCAATTATTTTATTAAAATTAACACAATTGAAGCAGTTTCAGATTTTCAACAGTTCACATATCTGACTTTCTTACCGCCAGAAGCAATTACATGTTGTTAACATACAAGTGAGTGTTTTCTTATTTCGGGATTCGTGAACAGCCCAGAATTATTGTTCGCATTGTTGTTCCCAAACAGTTTTGGGGCTGACTAATTTTGTGCAAGTACAAAGTTAAAGTGTAAATGTGTTTGTTCTTTTACTTCTACCGTTTTTTAAATAGGATTTCCTTTTCCGCATAAATTAATGTTTTTTTCTTTTTTATTGACTTTTTCTGTTTTATTTTTATACACGGCGCCAACGCAATTACCAAAGTCTATATTAATTTTGGTCATACGTTTGTAACACCCAGAACCAGCGTCCGGGGACCTATCAAAATGTATACCGATATAATCAGCATCACCACAGGATTCCGCTCGTTAGTCCGTATCCAAAAAATAGAAACAACGGCTTAAGCTAGATCAACGAAATTTGGAAAAAGTTTAGATCCCCTTTGGAAATTGGTTAACATCCAATCTTTATTTCAGGTACCTCTAGTACACCAATTTGTACACATATTTATTAAAATTGTTGGCTAAAGCCTACTGCATGTCACCGAATTCCAAAAAAGGACGTGATTGAATTAAAATCAGAAGCACCTCCAGTACACGTATAAAGTCTCAAAAGAGGCTTTATGCAGAATTACCCACAATTATTACTTTAATTTAACGAAATTTCACTATTGACTGAACATTAATATAATCAATATGTCTATCATGGGCTTGAGTGCATGAAAATTAAAGATACTTACAGTACACCTATGTGGTCTCAATAGAGGCTTTAATGCTGAACTATGCCGAATTATTTTTGAAATTCTACCAAATTTCAGTATTGAGTGAATACGATTATAAGCACTGTGTGTACCAAATGAGAGCTTGACTGCATCCAAATCAGAGAGTCCTCTAGTTAACCTAAGTGATCTCAATAGAGCCCTGACTGCTCAATCATATAAATAAATCTTATATATAAATTTTATTAAATTCCAGTATTAAGTAAATAAATATAATAAATGTACGTAATATTTTTCGACGAATTCTGACGATTATGTGATCCACAGAAAGGGGTACAAAAAATTTTCCATAATTAATTTAATTAATCTACAGTAATTTAAGATAATGTGGTTTTCCAGTTTTCATTTAATTATCCAGAGATGTGTATTATACCGTCGGCATAATCCGACTCTAAGCTTTTCATTTATATTCATTATTATGTGTAGTTGTTATTTTTCATGTGGTTTAGCTGCTTGACATTCTCGAAAGAAGAATCTTAAATCTGTTGATTTGAACAGAATCGAAAATGCCAGTAATTTCTTTTATTGAAGCAACAGTTAATGGAAGAAAAAAGTTCATCTATTAGTAACGAGAATTGAGGGAAGGAAGACATAAGTTTTTGTGGTATAGTTGCAAAAGGGCTGTTAAATGGAAAACTGGAGTATGAACGCAATTCTGTTCCACGGTGTGATGGCAATTCGCAACGGCGTGCGCTTTAGCTGCTTCAACGTCTTTTTTTTTTACTATATTTTTTTGTGTTCGTTTATTATTTTTTACGGCTTGTCGCTATAATCTTTTCAGTTTTTTCATAATTTTTTATTTTCTGGCTTATTTGGATGATTTTCATATTTCGATGGTCTTTTTAGCTGGCATTTCATTTTTATATATTTTTATGTGCACAATTGAACTGCTGCAAATGCTTGGCTTGAAGCGCTGCGACGGCATTGCAACAAAACAGTGACTGCCGATGATCACGACAATGATGACGATGATAATGATGGCGAAGTGTATAGTGAGTGATGACGGTGACGGACAATACGCCGCGTCACGGCATTGAACAAAACACATTTCCAAGCAACGTACACCGCCTTTTGGCGCACACACGCAGATACCGCCGCACATACGCCAACACATGCTGGCAAGTCAACATGCATATTCGTAGACATGCCGTGCACGTTTCCCCGCCACAAGATAAAATTGTGCCGTGTTGCAGAGACGCTTTCCGAATGCCAACTGAAGCAACAAAAACGACAACAACAAAACATTGTGCGAAGTTTAAGCCATGGCATGCCATAATGCTGTGCCACATGGCTTTTCGCAACAGCGCGATACAGCAGAGCCGAGCACATCACCGTACAGTATACCATGGCATGGCACAGCTGAATTCAAATTGAAACGGCTCGACATGGTACGGCACTTTGCGTAGTTATCATATCACTACGCCATGATAGCTGCAAGCACTAACAAAATAGCACCGACAACAACAACAACGCCAAACTTAGACAACAACAATAGCAAACAGCGTAACGCAGCTATGGCAACATTTGCTAAAACGATAACAATAAAAACAACAACAATATCTAGTACAACAACAATATAGCAGCAGAAAATCATCACGTACAAGTGGTACTTGTTATGCTTTTGGTGTCGGGGTGAATTCAAATAATCTCACTGCGGTATATTCAAACGTATTACCGACTCACACCCACAACCCACTCACCTTGCGCTAGTACTGGCACAAACGCTCGCACAGGCGCTGGCACTGGCACTGGCACCGGCACTGGCACCGGGACCGGCACTAAAAGCGCTGTGGCGTGTCGGCGCTCGACCAATTACCCACCTACCGCACAGCGTCAGCAAACAACAACAATAGCAATAATAACAGCAGCAACAACAACGGGGCAGCGTAACATCAACAATAGCAACGACAGCAAGACTTTTGCCTAACGACCAGACATCATCACTGTAATAAAATGCGCTGAGCAAATGGAAGCGAGCGCGGCTTGGGGAGACCCCGGTGAAACGAGACGAACAAATGGC
Source organism: Ephydra gracilis (assembly GCA_001014675.1). Classification (NCBI taxonomy): domain Eukaryota; kingdom Metazoa; phylum Arthropoda; class Insecta; order Diptera; family Ephydridae; genus Ephydra; species Ephydra gracilis. The sequence goes on from JXPQ01000182.1 coordinate 36,843, forward strand.
AAAGTGCTGCGGCATTAATGTGAATGAATAACAACGGCAATTGCAAACGGCAGCACACAGCGCACAGCCTTAATAACAACAACATACCCAACAACAATAGCAACAAATACAAAAAACATCCTCTGGGCTACGACCTATGCCACATACACAAAGTGCCGCATTGAATTGTGCAAATATTACTGACAAACATGCACATTGTTATTATTGCCGCCAGTCGCATTGCGCGCACACCAGCAAACACACACACCGCACACAAAGGCACGTGAGCCAGACACATTGACGTGACATGCCAACGGCCGAACAGTTGGAACGACAAATAACAAACAGGCCAACCATTGCGCAGCCATGCCATGTGAACAATAAAATCAACTTAGTCACAAATGTGTGCACTCGCAGCGAAAACCGAAATTAAATAAAAAAAATTATTTTTTATTTTTTGTAACAATAAAAAAACAAAAAGGAATGAAAAAAAAAAACGGATGCGCAAGTGGTGCCAAGTGCTGTATGACGGCGTTTTGTCGATTTTTGCCAGACTCGGTATGTGTGTTGCACAAGCACACAAACTCACATACACACACGCACGAGCCCAGTAGCGTGCAATGCTGTAATGCCCTGCTTGCTTGCCACTTAAATTGCCAGTGTTCATTGTTGTTGCTTTTGCCAGCATTTGCCTTTTGCCAAGTCAACGGCAGCAACAGCGGGTACAACAACAAAAATAATGACAACAACACCAACAACAAATAATAATAAATTTTGAAAAATAAAAAAAAAAGCGTAAAAATAAAAATGAACGTCAACAACAACGGCAGCAACCAAATTACGTACTAACTTGAGCGACGTCACGTCTCAAAGTGGCATTCTGGGATGAACAACAGCAAGCGACAGCAGCAGCACAACGCGCCAGCAACAACAACACGAACATTCGTAATAATACCAACAATAAACAATGTGAAAAAAATGGGCTACCTATAAAAAATGGCAAAAAGTGCCAACAACAACAGAAAACAATAAATTCAACGAAAAGCATTGCTAAGCATTCACACACAGCACAGGCGCAAGCACGAATCCAACAGTGTTCAGCACAGCGGAACGCAGCATAGCACAGCGCGCCAGCCAGCACAGCAGAGGCGAGTCAAGTCAAGTCGGCAACGACAGGCAAAGAGTCGTTCAGTTGGCACCATGTGTGCGCCAAGCGGTGTGCAGTGGTGCAGGCAGTAATGCGAAGTTGATGCGACGTAGCGAGGCTACAAAAAAAATGCGCTTGCCACATGAGCGATATGCCGCAATGTCGGCTTCAGACTCTCATGCGGGCGCACGTTGCTAAATATGCCAAAGAAAATCGACAACAACAACAACAACGGCAAAACCAAAAACTGATTTACAAAGTCTCGCTACAGCAAAATATGCGCAAGAAATTAAAAAAAAGAAAAAGAGAAAAATGTGAACAACAAAAAGTACGCAGAAGGCGACTGAAAATGAAGCGGCAAAACAGAACGTCAGCCAACGAAATAACAACAACACTTGCACGAGAAATTCTGAATTAATTTGCGTTTCGGTTTGAGGGAAACACTAATGCGCTGTCTTCATTTGGTCGTACAATTGCCACGTTGTTGTTGCTGCCGTTGGTGCTATAGCTGAATTTATGTCTTTGGTTGTTGTTGTTCCGAATGCGTGCTGCACGCCTTGCCTGCGTTTTATTGTTTTGCTTATTATTTAGCTGCAGTGTGTGTGTGTGTGTTGGTTTGTGCTGTGAGCGCGCGCGTGTGTAATTTTTTTCGTTCGTTTAATTATTTCGCATTTAAAATATTGCCAGGGTTAGGCAAGCCTAACAGCTAAACAGTCAAACTGGCACGCAGGCAACCAAGCCGGCCAGTCATGCAAGCAAGCAAGCCGACAGCCGTACAAAGCAGTCAGCTAATCTTTCGAAATATGCGTGCCGCAGTCTTTTTTATTGCTTTTGCCGCTGCCAATGCTGTCAACATCGCTTGCCGCCGTTGTTTTTTACTCTTTTTTTTTTTTTTTTTTTTTTTTTTAATTTTGCANTGTATATTTTTTTTTTTTTTTGTTAAATACACTTGATTAGTTGCGAGTGTTGCCGTGGCTGTAGCCATGGCTTCACCTTTAGATTTTTTGATAACTTTCTTTGAACTGGCTGTCTGCCCGTACCTATTATCGTATTTTTTTCCTTTGCTAAACTGCACGTAAAAAAAATATTAACAACATCAAGGCTACTGATGATCATGTTCATGTCCACTACTGGCTGCCGATGAGTGAACGAGTTAGCAGAAGCCTTGCATTCAAGTGCCTGCCTTAATGGTTTTCGTTTTATATGGCTACGTTTATTGGATCAGTTAAGGCTTTCTTCACTTATTTGTTGGTTCTCTTATTTTTAATGGTTTCTTTAGTTTTAGAATTTTAAAATTAAAATTAAAAATTTTATTTATTCGAAGCTGCTATCAAATTAAAACCATGCAACTGAAGCGTCCAGTGCATTTAGAAATTTTTGGTTTCATGAATTATAGCTCGCGAGTGTACAAGCTTTGTGCTAAGACAGACACTGCTCACTGCATAAAATCAAGCAAGGTTTATGGGAATATTCCGATATAATTCTCTTTTGTCGCCTTAAAGGCTTTGAATGTGGTGCATAGCTTTTTTAAAATCCAAAAGCAACTACGAAGAGCAAACCAAAGTATGTTAGCCGTTACAGTCCGTATCGTTGCGTATCCGTATTCGTTCGAATTCCGTGTTTGGTACAAAGACTTTAGGTAAGGCTTCTAGAATTTTGGTTGCGATCTACACAATTTCGAGTACCTCTAGTTCAGCTATGTAGTGGAATAAGATCAGATATGTAATATAAAATATTTATGTACAATTTAAACATAAAGTTAAAAAGGCGCTGGGGTGAAAAATGCTGCAGTCCTCCAGAGCACTCAATAAATTACACAAAAATAGTATAAATATTGAATATCACCAACGCGATAACAGCATAGATCCACTTAAAATTCATTTCAGTAATGAAGAATTAAACTATTATTTAGCATATTGGTCTGAATTTTAATTCTTACAACAACGCTGTGGTGAAGGCTTCCCTACATATCTTCCGATGATACCTAATTTTACAACATGCATTTTTTATTCATATATTTAATTTCCGAAATACGAATTATGAACTTCCACCGAAAATGGTAACTACTAGAACTCGGAATTTTATTCGATGAATTCTCTTATTTTTCTAAGAAGAATAGGTTGAGTTTAAGCATATCGTATTATCGCAATTACCATGTTTAATAAATTTTAATATTTGTGGGTTAATCGACATAAAACCAAAACCCTCTATTCATTTTTGTGGGCGTACTGGCTTTATTTCTTAATACCTGGATTAGGCCAACCAACTTGTCTCAATCTTACTTGTAACTGCCATGAATATCGGGTTATATATGGTGCTTTATAAAATCATAATTTGGATTCATCAATATGAAAATAAAAGTATGAAATCCTAATTGTTCATTGAAAATGATGGTCTGTACTCATCATAAATTTCTAAACAAGTTCTTCCTGTTATCATTTCCAAAATTTTTTAAAATGTGAATAATTCACATTTCATAGTGTTGATGGCAATTAGCCTCTCTCGGGAATTGATGAAGTCCATTCCAAAAAATGAAAATTCAAAAAGGGTGTTAGGAAGGGTTTATAAGTCGAATTACTTTTGTCTTAAAATGCTAAAAGATAAAATGCCTCTAATCCAAAGATATTCGATATACAGTGTAAATTTAGGGGGAAAAATGGCTTACACCAAATAAATTGTTGCCTGCCAAATAAATTGTTGCCTTTGAAAATTATTTTTTATTTTTATCAAATATATTTTTGCTTCTGTGGTATGATATATGTTGTTATTATAAACTTCGAGTTTTGACATTTTCTGTTTGTCTTATAATGCTTCATATGATCTTTCATCGTAGGAAATACGTTTTCTCTTGTTAAATGTTTTTAATTCAGTTAGAAAGTGTATATATGCTTCCGTTATACATTTGCTGAACCTAGTACTAGTAATTGCATAACCATAAAATTGTATACCAATGAGATCAGACAAACTTAAGACTAGTCTATCGAGTGATGTCCATCTTTTTGAAACAAAATTATTATAGACCTTTGAAAGAACTGAATTAGCTATAATAGATTTATATAAATTAAAATTTGAATTTTTTGTTAATATCAAAAACCGAAGAAAAAACTGTATATTCACATTTCAAATGACTTGAATATGAACTTAGGAAACTAAATTGTGATCTGAAAATGCATCAGTCATCAATTCTGTGAAATCGATAAAATTTCAAAAGTACTTTCAATTGATCCATTTTGTTGAAATTAAATGATAACTTAACCGCAAAAATCAATAATTCATTAATTAGCCATTCCGATTATTTTCAACTTAGCGGCATAAGTGCTTTGAAAATGTCGACAATCCAACGGAAGTTTGGTCTTCCATTTCTGCGAATTTCACCGCTCAGATTGCAATAAGAGCTGGTTTTGAATCAAGAGTTCTCATAGAGCCAATATAGACCAGCACTTGCATATGCTGTTTTTTGTTTAAGAAGGGAGAGCTCTCTTATTCAGTCCCTTCCTGAGCCCAAAGAACACCAGCTTGCAAAGGAAATCCTCCATTTTATTGCTAGGGTGATGTTTGTTGTTAGTTTTTTCGGTGGAATCTACGTAGAAAAGGTCCTTAACTATGTCGAACTTGAAGTTTTGAATTTCAACGGATTTGTCCAGCTAAGAATTTTTAAATTTTGACACACAGTACATTATCCTTTCAATAACTGCTGGATCAACCTACCATGCTATTTCCACGAATTTGAAGAATTCGGTTGTAACTACAATTTTACTTCAGCATATAACACTGACATCGTCGTAGTATGCAGAGGCTTTACGGTTTTACACCTGCAGCACAGATTATTCTGTACAATTTTCTTTCTGATGCACATTTTCGTATTAAAACCACCGTTTAGCATACCTCCAACATTCAAAGGCTTAATATTATTTTGGAAAGCCTAATCGGGTTGCCATACTAAGACATGATGCCATATAGATGATCCCTGTTCAGTGAGACAGAACTGGTCTCAAAATCCACAAAAGAGTGGTTTGTCTTCCCCAAGATTAGGCGCATTGTAGAAATTCGGTCGATGGTATGTTTTACAGGCCTGAAGCTGCACTCATAGGACTCGGTCACTGTTTTCAGTCTGGCACACATCACACTCGACATATGCGATATTTAGGAGATTAATACTACAATATTTGGCCCTAATTGTGGTAACCCCCACCTCACACAAAAGGTGGAAAACAATTATACTCCAAATTTCGGCATTTTGTCAGCTCACCAAATTTTTCGGGGAGATCGTGCAATCAACTGCTCGGAAAAATTATTTTATTACAATATTATTGCTGGGAGGCAATAAATCTGGCTTCCTTGTAAGACTTCAGGTGTGGTTGCTCACGCTGAATTGTGCGGCGGGGGGAGGGGAGAGGCGGTGAAGTTCTTGGAGCTTTGGTATTAAATCTGTATCTACATAACTAGAGTCAATAACCCGAATTTTAAGACATGGACTAGAAAAGTTATTGTTTTATAGCGCAATGGGACTCATATAAGCTACAGATGTCTACTCCTTGTAATAAAAAAAAAAAACAAAATAAAAATGTTGTAATATAAACCATAGAAGTTCTGCATCGCAATAAGTAAGGGTAAGATATAGCATTGGAAAAACAGTCAAAGGAGAATAATTAAATATTTTCGTAGCAAAAAACAGTATCGATAACATAGGTGATATGAGTACTGTGACTAAGGAAAGTGGTAGGTGTTTTCAAACGAAAGACTTATGGCTGGTACAGCGATGATGTCGCAGAGAATATGAAATATCTCATGAAATCATGAGATATATGTTATCTACAATGCTTTCCACATAATTAACTTCGGCTCCGATTGCTACGGTTCTGTAATCCTTAAGCTACGACGTGCGAAATGGCAAATATCTGAATATTTAATTTTATTTCAAAACGTAATGAGGTTGCAAATTTTTAATTATGTCTGATTTTCAAAGTTTCGTTGATCTATCCTTACTTAGTGAAAGCTAACAAATTGCTGTCTTAATACATTATGATTCCAGAATAGGAGAATAAGTACTTTGGACACTTAAAAATATACATCAATTCTGCATATATTGAAGATCAGGCAGAAATCCATTACTAAAACCTGGTTCATTGTATGAAATAAGAAATCTTTTGTCGTCAGAATATATGAACATTTTGAATTGATAATAATTTCAACGAAAAGTTCATTTAAATAAAAAATATAATAAAAATTAACTGATTTAAAAATGAATATAAAAAATTGTTTATATATAATATATTGTTTGCTTTTTTTTAGTA
>JXPQ01000198.1:23751-34052 GCA_001014675.1 Ephydra gracilis
TTTTTTGTTTTATAAATTCAGCGCTTTAAAATAACAACAAAAAATATTTTGGTGTTGCTGCTTGATAAAATAGAATTAAATTTAAAGCTGGCAACAACAACAAAAGGATTTCCTTGACTGCGGCAGCATGCTGCCTACAATTATAATCAACGTCATCAGAACCTGTGAAAACTAATTTCGGTGGCAGGATTCTCTTTTGCTGCTGTGTTGAGCACAGAACACACGAAAAACTTAAAGCAAAGAGCTTCTTACATGCTCTATAAACAGTTGAAGCAACTAAAATACTACAAATTTGATAACATAAATTTGAGGAATACAAAAAAGCGGATATGGCAGGGGCGCATTTGGACGTACTCAACGAAATCTGAAAAATTTGCTAACAAAAAAAAATATCTTTCATTTCAATAGAACTATTCAATAAAATTTATAAAAGTACACGACTACGAGGCGTTGCAATATCGTGGGAAAATTTATGATATGAATTTATGAATTTTTAATTTAATTACCAATCGTACTTCTTTCATATTTCATATGCGGTTTATCATGCTTTTTAAATTTCAATTCGCCTTAAATCATATTTTAATTCATATTAAATCCCATGCAATTTAAATACGCCCACAGAATCCGTAACGAATCTATAAAATAATTAGAGGTGCTGGCATATAGCTGACGATATATATATAGCATATGTTACCATATAGATTTAGAATACATTAATTAAAAAATATATTCATTTTATAGTTAGTAATAAGAAAGTTAACCTGGAGAACCCAATTTGTAACACTATCCGAAAAGAGCAATCAATCACCAAAACGCTCAAGAAAAATTTTTGTTAAACAGTTGAAGCATCGATTCCGCACTACATTGACGAATTCGCACTACATTGACTTAATTTCTTCCAGCTATAAAAATATCCAAAAGCATGAATATATAGGTTTCAAAGGCAGGTTCTCTTTATGCAGCTGTGAACAAATTTATCAAAATCTTAGCAATCGATTGCCTCTGCATTGCAATAACAGCTAGCAGCCACTCCAAAATCATATTGGCCCTCTATCAATTTTAAGCATTAAAATTTAATTATGATAAATATGTTTTAAATGTTTTTAAAGTTTGCAACATTTAGAACAAATGAACTTATTAAAATTATGAACAGCAGCCGAGAAGTCATTTGGGTTCCATCGTTCATCTGTAAATTTGTAGTGGGCTTATATAGAAAAAAAATGTTTTTTTATAAAATTTAATTTTTTTTAGTAACTAAGTTGCCTTCGAGTGCGGTACAACGACTTAGGCCTGTCAATTTTGTAATACCATTGTTATACCTCCTGTTTAAACTCAGTCTAGTTAATTTTCGGGACAGTACCGCTTCATCGGCGCTACATTTATTTTGGATTTGAGAAAAAGAACCAATTCTGGAGAATATGGCGGAGGGGGGANTTGAACACAAATTTATGTAATTTTGGCGACGTTTCCATGAATTTGTCAAAAGGCGACTCTCCTCATGAACCACCATTCGCTTTTCGACGGTTCGGCCTTTACAAGGTTGAGTCGGTCTTGATTTAACATCATATGAACACCAATAAGCTGATCACAACTTTCCAGCCGACTGATGCATCTTAGCGTGCTTTGGTTCACCACGTACAGATTCTAGTGTGAAATGGAGCCTATCTATCTATCATCACTCATCGACGTATAAATTCGGCTTTGTTATGCTTCAATTGGTTCAAATATTATACACAATCATCATTTCATTGTTGTTTTTGATCGTATGTGAGCTTGTGCGGCGCCCACATTGAAAAAAGTGTCTTTCATCCAAATATTAATGCCCAATATAACCAGTATTTTCCCTTTGATAANGATAACATGATAGACTCAGCTTACTCGATCGGCAACACTTTCTGGTCAACTAAAATTATTTTAGAAATTTGTTCAATGTTTTCTTCGCTAGCAGAAGGCTTCCGACGCGTGCATCCCTCATTTCAGCTCGTTGAAAATTTATGAAACCACTTCTCACTGATTGATGTCCCTAGTGCAACCTCCGCATACCTATGATCAGGCCCTGGCTTAAACAGTATTTCTTTTCGCCATAAAACAATGTTTTACTAAGCCACGTAATTTTTTTTTATAAATTTTCTTTAAAATAATAAAAGTTGCCTCACTCAAAATGCGCCATCCTCCAAACGTATAGTTCTACAGATGACAAATTTGTACATCAGTTTTTTGCAGACTAAGGTCGAGAAAAATTCATATACTATAAGTATAAGTAGCACAATCTATTTTACTTTTCACCTGTTAGTGAAAGATTTAGCATAGCCTTTGTTAAAATGTGAACATGATTTTTTTTTTTGCTTTGCCACTGGTACTTATATTTTCACGCAAGCAGTTGTTGTGTTTTGGACTTAAGGCAAAGAGGATTTCTAATTAAAAAATTTAATTTAATTCTTTATTATAAAAACCAATATTTTGGCGTGAAATTTTTGTACTTAGACGCTATTGGTACGCTGATGATGTGAAAATCATGGCCGCAGTAAGTGCGAAATTGCCGCCGCGTTCTCCACATTCGCTGAAAAAGCACAAAAGATAGGTATTGCAGTCAAGGTACATGGTGTCAACGTGTAAAGATTCTAGCCTAAGAGAAACTATTGAAATGGAAAACGTCAAGTTCGAAGTGGTTAAGGAGTTTGTCTACCTAGGTCTCACCGTAAATTTACATAATAATGACAGCCTCGAAATCAAACGTAGAATAACTATTGCTAACAGGTGTTACTATGAGTAAACTCAGAATTGCGTGAAAAAGCTCTCTCTCGGTAAAACCAGATTATAAAAGTCGCTCGTAATGCNCAGCAAGAGGGTTTCAGATAGAAAAATCCTAAGGAAGATGTATCATGTATGATGCGAATAGCGCATGTGATGTAATCACGAGCTGTATGAACTCTACGACAATATTGACATAGTCAAATGGAGAAAAATTCAGGGACTATATTGCCAAGATCATATCGCTCGTATGGGTGAATCTGCAGCAGNGGATATGTGGCGAAGCTTGGACGCTTACAAGATCTGATGAGCCAGCAAGAGGGTTTCAGATAGAAAAATCCTAAGGAAGATGTATCATGTATGATGCGAATAGCGCATGTGATGTAATCACGAGCTGTATGAACTCTACGACAATATTGACATAGTCAAATGGAGAAAAATTCAGGGACTATATTGCCAAGATCATATCGCTCGTATGGGTGAATCTGCAGCAGCTCGTAAAGTGCTTGATTCCAATCCGAGTGGCGGTACTTGACGAAGGGAAAGGCCAAGTCTACATGGTACTGAACAGACCTTAAATGCTGTTTCAACACCAGGGTTCCACCACTGGCGCCAAACTGCATGATATCGCAAAGAATGGCGCCACAAGAGCGATGAGATCAAGACCAATTAAGTAAGTAAGATAGACACAATTGGAATTTTTCAACATTTAAGCCTTAAAGGAGAAGAACGAATTTCATAGATGATAATATCGAATATTTAAGTACACTAGAATGCCTCCAATTCTAATTGGAGATCTTAGTTCTATTACGGATCGTGCTCTTTGATGGTTGAATTAAGTTTATTATTTATTTTATATTTTTTATTTAATAATTATTGTGGAACTGAATAGACCAAGTGAATATACATCTAAAAAATTTTGTGATATGAACTAGTACCGGTAAAGAACTGTCAGGGATTAGGAAAGAATGGTACCACAGTTTTGCTGAGACGAAGACCTGGAACAGATTGTAGTTGCCAATTCAGCAAGTAAGTATTCAAAAGTGATCCACTAGTTTACTCAATATATCCTGTTGAAATGATGCAATTCATGGTTAGAACAATTCCAAGTTCAAAGAATTAATGTTCATTGAAGCCAAAGAACGAACGAATAAATATTTGTAAGCAATGCGGAGCACAGTAGCTTGACAAAATGATCCTAAAGACAGGCCGGTCAGACTATATTTCAAAGTTGTATGATTTTCATAATCAATAAACATCCTTAGTGCCCCAGCTTTATTGATTCCATTCTGTTTTTGTTTGAGAAACACCTCGCTCACTCAAACACTCATCAAATAATGTTAAATCGAATATAAAGCCTACTAATTATTTCTGCAAGTAAGCCGAATAGGCTCTACCAGTAGCCATTGCTAAATTCTTGTTGAACATTTCGATGTTAAACGTATATTCTTGACAAATCTTCAGCAGTTCATAACACTTCCGCTTGGGCTGCAAGCCATACAACCTACTACACAGTGCCTAGCCAGGACTCCTCTTTTGATTATCAGATGTAGCCCAGACCGCAAGAAGTATGCAATTCCTGTAGTGCTTACACAAGATCTTATGTTGCGTACTGCGTTTCTTAAGCGCACTGCACCATAAGTCCGATTTATTTGCTTTTCTGAATATCGTTTCTTAAAATACATCAAAACACATTGGGATAATAGAAAAAGGCACTTCTAACCAAAGAAAACCTCAGCTCATAATTATTTGGTTATGGTACAAAAATGATAAAACAAATTTAATGTAATCGCTTAAGGAATTCTTGTGATAAAATGCAGCTCTAATTGTTCTAGCTATATCCGGCAATTACTCATATTTCGAGCATGAGATTTTATTTCGTAGTATAGAACTCCCCTGTAAAGAGGAACGAACAGTTTGCATACTGCAATTTACAAGGATTTTGGTATTTATTTATTTGAAATGTAATAGATGGGTATTTTGCAATTAATTTTATTAATTTGATTTATTTCATAAAATGTCCATCATTTGTTCTCACAGTGCATTATTTCTTTTAGTTCGCATCAGTAAAAAAATAGGCTTCAAAGCGTATCAAATATTACAATCAACATTTTTCCATACATGCTTATATCAATATTTATTCAATTTTAATTTATTATGTATAAGTACTGCCAATTCCTTACCAAGTAGTCGGTTTATGAGGAGAATATGTGGTATTTAAAATTTTTTTTCCCTATCTTAAGATTTAAGATTACAATTTTTTTATTTTATTACAGTTTATGCTAGTGCATATATTTTTTATGACTTCATTTGCTTTTATTACTGTGTGTTACAATATTCTTTCCTTTTGATTGCTCATTATTAACCGAAAATATCTTTTATAGTTTTTCAGTGCCTTATCTCCAATAACACCAATTCGTTCTTATCGGGATAACATTTAACCTCCACATCATATTCTCTTCACTTTTATTGGCTCATTTTCACGTAATTAAATTTACATGATCTTTTTTTCTTTTTTAACTTTTTGGTTTTTTTGTGATAGGCCTCACTTATTTACACGTGTTGCAGCGTTTACTTTCTTCATATTATTTATAAATTTTGTGCAATTCTATTTAAGAATATATTTTTATTGTTCGTGACATTAAAATTTGACCCTCTTGTGCATGTTTTATTTATACAACTTTTCATACCCTTTTATTTCAGTATAATTCTTTATTTTATTTTTTTGTACGCAATTTCCATGTTCGCCTAATTAATACAACTAATTGATTTCTTTTGTATGTATTGTTATTTAAACAAAAAATGTTAATTATTTAAATTAATTTAACATTTTCGCAGCTTATTGTTATTGTTATTGACATTCTCTTAAGACGAGCTCAGACACAAATAGCTATCACAGTTACCGTTGGTTATTCAACTTCTGTTGTTGTCTGCAAGTTGACATCTCAGCTAGCGTGCATGGTGCTCTCCTTCACAGCTGCTCAGTGCACTTTGCATTGAAATTGTAATATAAATGCAAATCAAAGACGAGCGAATTTATTTAGTTTAATTTAATTCAATGAAGTTTCCATTTTTGCAATTCATTTTCATGTTTTATTCCGATGCTCGGATTCATAATAAAACTAAGCATCCATTTTTGTTGATTTTTGATTTAGTCAATTTATTGGTTTGCAGGTGACAACTGCATTTCACTACAACAAACTGTTGAGAAACCCCAATAAACCAATTCGATTGATATTGAATTTATAATTTAAGTACATAACATACTATTAAGGAAAAATTAATAGTTTCATTAATTTTTCTGGCCGCTTGGCATGATGCATAATCAACCCTGCGATGAAGGGTACATTTTAACTAAACAAGATTTCTCATAATGGAATTGTTAATCCATTGCAGACGTGTAAAATTTTAAATATAATTATAAAATGCGATATAAAAAAAGAAAATGAAACAAATATTTTCTAATTTTTGTTTGGTAGCATTATTTCCTATTTACTTTGAATGGTTCTTATGCCAATTGATATTGAATAAATTCTGATAAATTAAATATATTTAATTAATTAACTTCATTTTCATTCACAAAAAGATGTCTCATCTATCATCGATCTCTGCGGTTCGGACTTAAAAATGCAACCATTTTTCACACTGCTGACAATTGAGTCAAGGTAATCCAACTAAATACTTATAAAAAATGTTTAAAAAATAATTCAAATATTTAGTAAATGATATTCAATCCAGATAGCTGGAATAGTCAGAAAAAATATCCATAAATGAAAATTTTGTCGTTTTCATTGATTCGCATACTTGAACAAGAAACGCAATTTTTTTTTTTATATAAATCCTCCTACACATTCATAAAAATTTTATAGATTTAAGATTTTTTTATTGTTGTGGGTCCCAGTGAAGAAATTCCCCAAACGTTAGGGCTCTCATTCTTGGGTCTCTTAAACTAAGAAACCATAAGGAAAAAACCGAATTTTTTAGCACAAAGGGGCAGACTTCCCAGAAATGTCAATTTTAATGTAAATTTTTGAGTGTCCGAAAAGTGTTGACTTAGACGCCATTTTATCTGAATTTCGTATCCTGGACAAAGAAATACGGTTTTCCGTAATGAAACTGAGAAACGCAAAATTCGTCATTCAAGCTGATGTGAACTTAACGCAGCACTTTGATGCTCTTCAAGCAAGATGATTCGAACACCTGTAATACTTTCAAGTAGATGATGAAAAAATTAATTTGCGATGCGATATCGGGAGGTGACTGCAGGATTACACTCAAGCAGGTGTTACTTCTGGTCCAGATAGCAGTTGAATAAAAGAGATATGTATTATAAATGCCANTAAAAGAGATATAGATAGAATAAAAGAGATATGTATTATAAATGCCAGCATATACAAGTTGCTCATATGACCGGTCCCGCTCCACGTCGCTGAAGCACGATGGCTTTTAAGATCTGATGATTATGCAATGAGTATTTTCGAAAGAAAAGTTCTTCGTAATATATATTGTCCATACAGGAATGATGACCTATCTGGTAGCATCACGAGCTGTATGCAATCTTTCCGGTGATATCGATATAGTCCATCGTATGCGTTGGCAGGGTCATATGACTCGAAAAGATGGGTCAACGGCGAGAGAAAAATGTTTCAATGCAGTCCAAGTTGCTGCACATAGCCTTAACCCTAAGTATTCATAACCAACGCCAACATAAAATTTAGCTCCACATGATTGTTCAGGCCAAGACCTGATTGCAATGACTAACTACGTAAAATAACATTTGTTCTCAAAATAACTTTGGTGATTCTAAATCAAATTATTACGCGTTGGCCATCTAGAAGATATGGAATAAGCTTATTCTAAACACCTACAGTAAATAAAACATGCAATGACTAAATAATAATGGAAGCAATTTTATACTAAATAACATTTGAGCTGGAGAATTTGTAGGCTGACATAGCATAAAATGTTTTTCGTAAAATTTTATTTTATTATTATTGAAGGCAATACAATGTTAAATTTCTTTGAAACGGACATAGTCTTGATGTTTGAGTAAACTTAAAGTCACTAGAGCTAGATCTAGAGGAAAAGGTGGATGTGGAAGCTAATCAAAGCCCAACGCATACAATTTTGCCATCGTTGCTATGATTAGTTATATGGTGCAGTATTCTTTTGAACCACCATCTTTTCCTTCAAATATGGCTATTTTGCTGGGATTTCATCCTGCAAACGGTCCGATAGTAATATGTAATAGTCGCTTTCGTGTTTTTTTTTTGGTTTCAAGATAATCGACGAATACTGAATGTATTTTCGCTCGCTTTAGAGTTGATCTATCATGCGATGACGATGCGGATCATTCCGATTGTGATGTGAAATTATGGAGTCATACTTCGCGCATTATCACATATCGCAGCATAAATTCGAGTTAATTGTGGTTGAAACGCTTCAAACACTGTTCAAACTGATCCTTTCCTTTTTTTTTTGGTGATTTTGAAGTCGGACAAGTATGGACTTGATTGGATGAAAATCAGATAAACCTCCAATATACCTAAGTGCTTCCCGCTTTACGTACAATCCTCAATTTAATACTACAAACTTTCAGTATTGCGTGAAAATAAATAAAGTTGTGCACCGACAAATAGCATGATTTTCTTAAAAAATTGGTCACCTACCGGGTGCGCTAGAGGAACTTTTAAGTCAACGGAATCAATTTTTAATAATTTGATTTGACGCGTTGGTTCTTTTTTAATTATGAAGCGATATATTTCATAGGGTTGGCCTAAGCCAACTGAAAAGTTGCCCTTTTATGCACGTCGCTAATGAAATTGGCATTTTGTATATTAGTTAGGGTCATCCGATACGATCAGCACTACGACAGTAATTGCTTTAGCCATAAATGTATATCGGTGTAAGATTTAACTTCCCATTTATAGGAAGTATATTTTTTTTGTATATATATACAAATTATAGGCGTAAGCGTACTACACATGTCAGAATATTATTTTATTTTAGTGAAATTGAGCATCAATTGCATCAAACCTTGTTCTAAAAATGCACATAATTGAATAAAAATGAGCGGTACTTCCAGTACAGCTATAAATTCAACAAAAAAAAAAAATCCCTACGCAGATCATCCACAGTTATCATTTAAATTTTATGACATTTTAGTATGGAGTGAACATAAATATAATCAAGGTGTATACCAGAAATGAACGTGATTGCACCCAAATGAAGAAAAAAGAATGGCGTGACATAGCTCAACGAAATTGGATAAACTTATATTTTAAGAAATTTTAGATCCGTTTTTAAAATTGGTTAAAATGCGATTATTATTTCGGGTATCTCCAGCACACCTATATACTCAAAATTACGGGCTTAGGGCTACTACAGACGTTAGAATTGATATTTTTTATTGACATTCCAAAATTAGGCAGGAAAGAGGTACCTCCAGTACATTGCCAGTACAAAAGTGGCTTTATGCAGTACACCCCAGTACACCTATGTGGTCCCAACGAAGGCTTAAATGCTGAAATACTTATAGTTATGTTTGAAATTTAACCAAATTCAGTATTGAGTGAATATAAATATAATCGATGGATGAACCAAGAATTAGCTTGAATGGATAAAATCAGAGATGCTTCCAGTACACCTATGTGGTCTGAATCTGCACAGTTATCGTTTAAATGATGTAATGTAAGGTCTTCTTTCAGAACAGGTGGTGCTACTCAGCTGGAAAATGTTATTGACAAATATCAGGCTGATGTGTCTGCACTCCAAGAAGTGCGATGGCTGGGCTAGGGCTGTGTAAAATGAAAGTCCTGCGATATCTACTACTGTCGTCATGTTTACAGACACGAATTCGGATGCGGCTTCGCAGTAGGTTAGAGGCTACGACACCAGGTCTCAAGATTCACTACAGTCGATGAATGACTTGCTGCCACCCGAAACAAAGCTAAGTTTTTCAACACGAGCCTGATTTGTGCATAAGCTCCGACAGACGATAAAGGCGGCGATACAAAAAATGCCTTCTATGACGGGCTGGAGACTCTCTACGAGAAGTACTCAAAAGCTGAAGTTAAAATCACTGTTGACGAATTGAATGTGAAGGTCAGCAAGGCAGATATCTTCGGTTCAACGATCGGGAAGTTCAGTCTACACGACAAGATAAGCGATATCGGCTTTAGACTGATATCCTTTGCCACGGCGCAGAGGATGGTCATTTCTAGCACCAGATTCCCGCATCTCGATATACAGAGAGAAACTTGGCCGTCTCCAGATCGATTAAGACGCAATCAAATTGATCATATTGTGGTTGATGGACAGCATGCTCCAAGCATTCTCGATGCGCGAACACTACGGGGTGCCAAGATCTACTCCGACGAATACCTTCTTGCTGCGAAGGTAAAAATGCGTCTACGGGAAAACACAACAATGCGCAACCGAGCGCAGCGAAAATCTGATATCCAGAGCCTCCAATCGCTAGAGATTGCAGCAGCGTTCTCCCACCGCTTTCATGAACTCACCTTCAACCTCCTACAGCATCTGATGTCAAC
>JXPQ01000231.1:324-11586 GCA_001014675.1 Ephydra gracilis
GTTTTTATATATATATTCGAATCGCATAAACCTTTATGCGTTTTCAGACAATTTAACATACTTTTATTACTTATTCAAAATTCTTCATAATAAAACTTTAATTTATGACTTCATGATATCACAGGGAGCCAATATTGACATCAGGTTCTTCCTTCCTAATATAAAGTCGTTGACGTAAACTTGAGTTGACCGTACAACAGTTTCTTAATAGTAAAAAGTTAAAACGCCTAGTGTTGTTAATAATTTATATTTAAATCAAAATGTTAAGAATTTTGTTTGCTTAAAGTCTAAATATAATTTGAACTTGGTAGGAAAGATTTTCAAAATAAATTTGAATATAAAAAAAAATTCAAAAAGGTAACCTTAAATAACAAATGCAAATATTGCACTGAAATGGATGGCGACATTTTTTGAATTCTGCCACAGATCAAAATTCCAATCATTTAAGAAAATATGTAACAAAAGATGAATAGTTCGAAAATAAGGGAAAGTCAACGAGAACTTAAAATTAAAGCAACCAGCGCATCCAACGAACGAAGCTAATGCTACCACAACAATTACTTCTTTCTTTTTTTGCGATTACAGTATTTTCCCAATAAATTTATCTATAATTAATTAAAGCTATTCAGTTCGTTTGGTTTTACACTTTTTCCATCCGGTTTCTACATTATGATCTTCTGTACGTTTCCCAATTCACGCAATCTATCCATTTACCAATACACTTTAATTCGACAAACTCTTCCACAAAAGTCGAGTTAGCTTCTGCGTTTCGCATTTCCTTTGTAGTCATTGTTGAGCAAGTTGAAGGTGCCCAACATGTGTGACATTTCCACTGCATCACGACACGAGTATTGTTTTGTGGCTTCATACATTTTCTTAAGAAAATCCGGCATTTGCTTCTGCGTCACCCACGATCGGATATTTTGTGGTATTGGCACACCAGGGTCATCATAGTACGTCAATATATAATGCACACCTGGCTCATAGAAACTGCGATAGGGTTTGATCACCATCAGGCTCCAATAATCTTTTACACGCACCTTATCCGGTTGTTTGGGGTATCCGGGGTGCTTTGTGCCGCGACTACCAATCAATATTACTTTTCGTGTGTCATCCCAAACGTAACGCCGACAGTACACATAATCGCGATTGCTGAACAACGTTGGCCAACGCATTTCCCAATAAATCAGATGTGAATTTGTGCCAGGCATAGGATCCGATTCGATCATTTCCAAGCGCACCGCTGTGTCATCCCACTGCTTACGGTAAGTCAGGTCTGTTTGTACATACAGCAAGTCGGCCGCAGTTATATCATCGAATCGAGCATATACCTTATATGCGTACATCTGTGTACGCTCTTGCCTGCGCCATATGGAAAATTCATTTTTACTAAAGTATGGCTCCCATAAATTCTCATCGGCCGATTCGATAGTAGCTGCGCCAGTTTCTGTAGATTGTAATTGGTATCGTTTGCGACAATTTCGTATGCTTTCTTTGCCCTGCGAATTTTTGCACTTCTTGTTGCCGACAAGGCAATAGCAATATTTCATACCTTTTTCCTTGCACAGTGGACATAGCTTATTGTTTGGCAGTGTATTTATGAAATCCAAGTCACGCAAACAACTCTCAAAGATGCGCAAACTCAAACGCTCGCGTGACCAATCGAATGAGTTATTAATGTCCATTGGCACTTTAAGACCAACCGCACCTACCGCGCTGATCATCAGCCCGCGCAATGGTGGCTGTAACTGACGCCGGTAAGAGCGGAGCAACTGGCGTAATCCATGTGAGCCATACACACGATGATAGAAACTGAAAAGCTGCTGAATGCGACGTGAACGTTGCGCTAAAATAGACTCAAATTGATAGCACCAGGCGCTTAAGGTTTGCCGTGAGTGTTGCTTGAAGTTCAATAATACGTGGCGAAACATTTTCGGAATTGTTCGTTATTTGGTATTAATATTTGCCTGCACGTTTGTTTTTTGTTATTTTTCTTTTATTTTGGATTTTTTTGTTGCATTCTTATGAACGTCCTCAATTACTTAGCATGTCGGTTGCATAATAACCTCCAATTACGAAGTACTGTACTAATCAATTTGACCGAAATAAAAGCAAAAAATAAAAATGCTAAAATGAAAACCAAGATAAAGAAAAATATAAATCAAAAATAAAATTGTTTTTTAAAAATCTTCCTTCGAATCGGCTTGCTTTGATTAATTGTGGCACATTATGGAGTCAACTATTGTTGTATTACAAATTTTCTTTCAATTTATTTCAAGTTATTATTATTAACAACATTTGCAATTTCACATACGAAATTTTCTAGAGCTCTTGATTTATATTCGAAGATTTTATGGAGCGCTTATTATGTTTTAAAACTTTTAGGTGTATTTCATAATAAAAACAATACAAAAATTTAAATGTTTTTCTACTTGAGCAACAAACGGCTTTACTGTAGTGCTTGTCGGCGCAGAAATGTAAAGCATGTGCGGCTTAACCTTTGGTTGGTATGCATAATTATGAATTTGCATAGCAAATAAAAATTCTTTCATAATCTCCACAACGCAATTTAAAATTTAAATTTATTTTATACATAAGCAACTCTTAAAAAAAAGGCTAGAACGATTTTTAGCTACTTGTTTGAATTTTTTTTCATCGATTTTTTTGTATTTAACAATTTAAAAAGATGGCAGTTCACTTCGACAAAATAAATGCACAGACCTTGTACATGTCTACATGCTTCACATGGCATTTCAGTTGAATCCGAAAGAAAATAATTTAATTATTTTAAATGAAAATATAAGAATTTATTGGACATTACACAAAAATTAAAGAGCCAAAATGTCTATGCGGCGACCACGTATAAAGCCACAAGTGAATTTAGCTAGCACACGACGGCGTAATACAGCAAAACAAACGAATAATGCTGTGGATGCACCAAAAAGTGACACGCAGCAGCTTACCGAAGATAATGAAAGGGACAAAATTAATGCGACGCAATTAAATGGCAAAGAAACTGTTTTAAATCAAGAAAATCGTGTACAAGTAAGCGTCATTGACTACAATGAAACATCTGACAATGCTAGTAGTAGCACTACCGAGTACGTGGTTACTATACAAAATGACGACCATTTCGCGACAACTAGCAACCAGCACAAGTCGAAAAATAAACAATCCCAGGCTGCGGAGCTGGATAAAGTGAACAATGTGGAAGAGTTACAAACAAACCGTTCCGAAGAAGTCGCTGTTTCCAACGATAATAGTGAATTGGCATTTAAAATTCCCAGCCAGCAGACTGAGAGTGAAAGTGATGTGTGCACTAATGATAACCTTATAGAAATAGACATGCAGAAAACTGCTGAAAGAACTTTAACGGNTAGACTTGCAGAAAACAGCTGAAAGAACTTTAACGGATTTTGACCCAGCAGCGTCGGAAAATTCAACAAATCACGCAGACTTTAGAGAGAAAGCAAGACTTATGGAAACAAGTATAACAGATGATGGAGCGACTGGTAACTGATATTGACATATTTAAACTAATCCTTTACTGAGACTTATTTTTTATAGCAAACCCTGCTCATGGAGCATCACCATCTCCACAACGGGAACAAAATATTGCCGAAAATAACACTTCCGTGCCACTTTACGCTACACAGAGCCATAACAAACAATCGGGTACAAATTCGCGCATACGCACAAATTCCAGCTGCTCAGCTTATTCAGATTCCTATGCTGCACATGGCGTACAAACACGTACACGCAAGGTAGACGAACAAAAGCGCTTGCAGCGTGCACAATCGCGTCGCGCATTCGCCAATGGCGCTCCTGATAAAACTGTTATGAAAATGTCAGACCTCATTTACTACAATCCACCGACGGCTCCTATGGAAATCAAATCACTTCAACCAATAACAGACGCTAAGGAAGGGAATAAGAATAAAAGTGTTGAGCCTGAAGAAGAAGCAGATGATCCACCTTCACCGAAAGCGATTGTGCCGCAGCTGAAGTTGAATGCCGCTGGTGAATTGGTGCTAGATGACAAATCTTTGGAAATTGAGACAACAGCGGAGCAACAAGCGAAGAAAACTTTAGCAAATTCTTCACTTATTTATGTCGATGAGTACACGGGCATGAATGGCTTCTATAAACGCAGACCTCGCACTAGAGATTGGCCGCGCGATGAGACGATCAAATTTTATCGTTGTCTGCAGGTAATTGGCACTGACTTTTCGTGTATGTTGCAATTATTCCCTAATCGCACAAGACGTGACTTGAAATTGAAATTCAAAAAAGAAGAGCGCATCAATGGGCCACTTATTAACAAAGCGATATTGAATCCAAAGACATTCAATGTCGAGGATTTGAAAACACAACTGGAACAAGAAGAATTAGAGCGTCTTGAAAATGAAAAGAAATGGAAAGAATTTATAAAGAAGCGTCCAAAACTAGCCAAAGTAAGTAGCAGTAAATTTATTTATAATTTTCCGAGTTGTCAATTTATGCGTTTTACAGTTAAAGGATCGTGGAAAAAGTATTGCAGCTCGGGTTCTCAAACACGGTGACGATGTTTATGAACATGAAAATGAAGAGATTGGGCTTGGCAATAATAAGGAAAGTCGCGTCAACAAAAAGGTCGAAATACCAGTTAACGATGATGCGGATGTATTAGCAGTAGCAAATGATAAAAAGGAACGTAAAAGAAAGCGAAGCAAAATAAAAACAGATGAAAATGCAAATAATGAAAATATTGATGAAGATATACCAAAAAAACGACGACGCGGCAGGCCGAAAATTGAAATCAAAGAAGTCAATGTGTTGCCACCATTTGAGGTGCTAAAAG
The DNA here is from genome assembly GCA_001014675.1 of Ephydra gracilis. Lineage (NCBI taxonomy): Eukaryota > Metazoa > Arthropoda > Insecta > Diptera > Ephydridae > Ephydra > Ephydra gracilis. The sequence continues at coordinate 5,165 of JXPQ01000231.1, forward strand.
TCAAATCAGAACAAATCACTGCTGCGCCAGAAACAAATAACGTGGCTGATGAAAATTTGCCACCCGGTACAGCCAATGAAAACCTTAATGAACTGGAGTCTTTTGATGTAGCTCATCTAGAAGATGAATTGAATACGTTAATATCAAATGGCATAGAGTTTAGTAAGCAGTTAAAGAGCACAACAGATGTGCCGAACCATGAAGACGAATGTGGAAAATGTACACAAGCAGATAATCAAGATATGGCAGAGAATGAGGCTATTTTTCAGACAGTTGAGGAGGAATTGCGGGCATTGGAAAATTCCCCAGTTGAGGACTGTCGGGCGCAAGATGATGATGACGATGATTCAGTTGAAGACGCTATTGCACTGCTTTCAGCAGTTGAAGCCCCGGACGAAGAGGAGCCGTCTGAGTCTGATCTCGGTGAAGATGAAATACGTAATATACTTGAACAAATAGCCGAAGGTTCTATGGCCTTAGTCTCAACATTGGATCCCAATGATCCGGATAAAGTTTTAAACGAAATATACATAATGAATAAGGCAACAGGAGAACTATCGGATACGCCGTTAAATGTGCCCGATGAATTGGTGCAAAGCATTTTGGAGGTCATGACTTGAATAATGCTTACATGCATTACGAACAACACAGCAGAGCTAGTCAAACGATATTTTATTTTTATGTAAAAAGCTCGTTTCAAGATAATTCCTTGGAACCCGTTTAAAAGTAGCATTTAATTTTTATTTTTGTAATTAACTCTAATGATTTCAATTACAAGTAGAATTAATCGCTATATATATATATTTTTTTTAAGCTTTGCATTTAAAAATGCCTTTGTATACTAAGCAAAGTATATAAACTATTTTGAAACAAGAAAACGTTTACTTCTTGAAAATACAAATTTCTCACGCTTTTACTGAAAATAACACCATTTGAAGTATTTACACTCGCCTGTAGCAGACACAGAGCTGGCCAGATTCAATTATATGAACGTGTTTATGATTTATTNTATGTTTATGATTTATTTTCAAACTCATGACAGTAAAGAAAATCGTATATATTTTACAAATGATTATATTATGCGTGTCTGACAATGAAGCTACTAATTCATGTTGTGTTTATGCAATTTCGCATCGAAGCCCACCACCAGCAACTGATTTTTGCGATACCATACGCCGTCGCGTAGGAAACTTTGTGCAGCATTATCTTCATATACGATATTAAGATCCTTTAAATTCAGTACCTTCAGCACATTAGTATCAGCTACAACGGCCAGCTGAGTGCTGCAGAAAAATGTGTGTAAATAATTAAACAAATTCACGACGTTACTTACACATTCGGTATTAGCTTATGTATTGGCTTATGCATAACCTGCTTGCTATCTACAAATTTGTTGGGCACACGCTTGTCAAGAGCGTGAACATAACCACATTGATCTCCAGCTATTACCATGCTCTCCTGCATGCTCACAAGATGCTTGAAACCGTGTGTGTGCTCAGCAAATAGCGCTAAAACAAATGAACAGCCACTTGGAATATTTAGCTAGAATGCTGTTAAGTTGTGAAATTACCTTTTGCCGGTCTTGTCTCACGTACATCCCATAATAGTACAGATTTATCCATTGAGCTTGTTACAAAAACAGATTCCTCGCTAGCAGCGCTGGAGACAGCAGTTATAGCATCACAATGCGCGAAGTTATAGGTACTGCATGATGCCAAGTCCGCTTCGTTTGTGGTCCATAACTAAACGCTCAGTAGAGTAATTTCAAGAAATACCAACGTTGCAAGCGTACTCACCTTTAGTGTGCCATTTCGATCGCCTGTTATACACTTTGAAACATTCGATGTCATTATTTCTAAGCTGGTGATAGGATGACTATGTTCAGTCTTGCTGTTTAGTTGAAAAAGGCAATAGGGTGGTTTCCCTTTTTCCGTTTGCACATACGTCGACCATATTTGCAATTTCCCCGTTTGCAGTGCGACAATAAACTAATGGAAAAATCATAAGCACTCTAGTTTATTTCAGAGACACCAACAACAAACCGTATTCTCTGTGGCATACTTCATGCAAGTTGTAAGTGCATCAGACTGCACTTTGAACACTGCCGCTTCCTCAGAAGTATCATCGATTTGCTCGAAGCCCCAAATGGTGCTTGTCCATTCACGGCCGCTTAACTTATTTGTAGCTATCACAATATTTTCATAATTCTCATTGGTAATTACACATTGCCAGCACTGATGTTGCCGCAGCTGCCTATTCAAAGGCCGCGTAAAATAGTCCGTCGAGTTTAAATTTGGATATTCTGTATTGCTAGCTAGGGAATGTGGTTCAGGCGGCTTGTAATCGTCTGGCTGTTTATATATTGAACTAAATGTCAAGGGGAACATTTCTTAAATTTGCAAAATATAATTATTTGTGAACAACTTTATTTTGGTTATATTCATGCGGCAAATAATTACAAAGCTGCCAACTTGGTTTTTTAAGCCTATGGCTTAATTAATGTAATGCAATGCCTATGGCATAATTATAGACAATCGCCTAAAACAATTAAAAAGCGATTTACGAGCAGAAAAAATTGTATTTAAAAAGAAAAACAGTTTCTTAGTGTTAATTTGAATAACTGCTGAATGTGCAGTAAGAGCTAGAGAGCTTCAGTAATATTCAGAATGCAACTGTTCGCAACGTTCATTAACATCAAAGCTCATTTTTTGCGGTGTTACGATAAGACAATTAGTAATAATATATATAGTGAGCTCATTAATTATTGAACTAATTAAAAACGTTTCTAGATAGCAAATTGGAGCACAATTGCTATAAAATATTGATTTTAAAGGTTGTCATTCACTAACAGCCTTCTTTAACCCTTGAACGAAACCCATATTTAACGACCACAAATGCCAATATTACAAAGTATATTTTCAAAAATTTTCTTAAAAATTGAAATACGAAAGCTTTCAGCTAATTACTTTCGTAAATGGATATTAAAATAACAAACTGGAAATATTTTTTCAGCTTTTGAACGCATAATTGATGAGAAAGTACATTTTACAAGAAAAATTTACAACAGTGCTTAGTTCATCATTGCCAGAATGAAGCTCTCCGCTATTTATAATTATGCAAATCAAAAAAAACTGTGAATTTTTTGCAAATCTCTTTCATTTTCAGCTGCGTTTATTGCATTTATTTAATTTTATTAATTTAAACATGAAATACATGTATTTTAAAAAATTATTGCATTTTTTCATTTTACCTTTTAATTTATCGCTGTACCTTTTGTGCCAGCAAAGTACCGTTACTTGTCAAATTAGTTGATGTCATTTCAAAAAGTATGCAACAATAGTTGATGTGGACGTACGGCGAAATAAATTTCAGCAAAATTTGCGCGTAAAGTTATTATGTGGAATGTTGTCTAAATAATATGCAATCAAATCGGATTCCTCTCAATTTCAGTGTTTTTGTAATTAATTTGTATTCATGTGCATGTGCAATTTGTGCTTTCTTGTAATTTAATTCTTTGTAATGTGTAATGTTGTTTTGTTGTTGTTTATGTTAACAAAAGTGTTGCCGGCAAGATGCAATACTTGCTAGTCTTAATGTTGAAATATTATTTAAATAATAAAAGTTTAAGCAGTTTTCTCTTAATGAAATTAAAGCCATAAAAAGCTGTGATTCAAATATTCATTTAAAGTGTCTAATAGTTTAGCTTAATGCTTGTTTGTTTGTGGTAGTGTTGATTCTTATGGTTATGTTAGCTGCATTAAAAATAAATAAATAAATATTGGTCTGTTATTAAAGGTAAGTAGGAATTATTTCAATTACTTCATTCTTCAATAAAATCGAATTTTAAGATACATTTCGAAAACAAAATTATTTTACACAAGAAATTTATTATGATGGGCTTGTATGCCAGCTATATCTTTAACTCAATCGTTGCTGACCTGTTTTGCTACAAAAATATTATGCAGAAATATAAAATTTCAATGAGAAAGTGACACAATGTTTTTCATATGGGAACTTTATTATGAATGGTTAGCTTGTGTGACAGCTATAGCTATGTCTTAATCCCAGTAGATGTTGAGCAGAAATAACATTGAAAGTTTCGATACTCGAGCATAAAAAAGAAAAAAAAAACTATCCAGTTTTCTTTCAGCAAGTTTGTATGACAGCTATATCTCAAACAGCCAGAAATATACTGCCTGGAACTATAAAAACAATCCATTGAAGTTTATCAGATGATCATATCGATTTCTGAGAAAGTTGTTGTTGACAACTAACAATGATGAATGAATGTATGGCTGAATGATGGCAATTATTTTAATAATACTAATTAACTCAACTTATAATATACATCGCAATTGGCAAAAAACCATTTTAAGTATTTAGGACATAAGTGGAAGGCAACAGTCTTTATCTTACTAATAAGATATTAATCATAACGAGTTCAGCAATAAGGTAGAGATAATTACCTGGTTAGGTATCAGGGTGAAGTAATGCGCATGATCAGATGATTGAGTTAGCAGATGTGGTTCTATTTTCATTTTTACCCAAACACGAATCCAGAGACCTATATTAATTAATATTTCGCATACTAAATTGAATATTTACATTGAAAATGCATTTTCATAGCTCACTACCTCCAAAAAGAATTAATTTATATATATCAAATTATTATTTACTAATATGTAATTAAAAGACAGATTTACTGTATTTAATCCTAGTAAAAATCGCTTTCATTCACTAAATTAATATAAAACATGTTGCTTTATAAAAATTAGAAGAAAATTCAATTCTGATAAAGAATAATACGATTTGATCAAGGATTGTGCCAAATTTATATAGTTGCCCTATGTAATCTAAAAATTTTGATCACCGTGCCTCTATAAGCTCTTCCGTAGTGCAGTATTGTTTTCCAGGCTTGAAAAATTTTCTTAACAAACATTCTCAAACGAAGATCAGATTTTCTGACTGGATCCATACAAGCGCTATCAATTGGGGTTGTATCTTGTTGCAGAATCCTAGATTCATGTTCAAATATTCTATTGATTGATGAAAAAGTTGTCACAAAGACGGGCATGTTTCTGTGCCCGAAGTTTCAAAAGTGATCGATCTTTACGCAGATGCGAACCTCCCAAATAGGAGAAGACCTGCTCAAGACAAAATTGGAGCCGTTTGTTTTTCATAAGCTAAGTTTTAGTTTGGTATCTTGGGTACTTTCAAAATGAGTCATCATCCTTCCCTTTCCCTACTCCTACGATTGTGCTGTGGGAGCACTATTTTTCATCAATTTTTTTATTCCAGCTAAAATTGCTTATAACTTTTCGGCTGCTTTATTCACAGTTGTTTACTTCGCCAATCACTAATCAACTATTTGAGCTATTTAACTTCTCGTTACAGCTCGTTACTCATTGTACTTTTTTGTATAAAGAACGTGTCAGTTTAATTGTGTTGAATTGACTTCTTTAATGCTAGAAAGCATTTACGACTTCAATTGATTTTAAAAATAAGTGTGCTATTCAATCGGCTCAAGTTGATTCGCTATCCTGCGAATTCTTCAATTTGATGTTGAAGAAAATCAGTCGTGCGGCGGATTTAAGGCACAACGGCACAATTTTTTACAAGAGCGTGATGCCTCTCGCCTGCGCTGATGTTGTGGACATCAGTGGCCACAGTAAGTGCGAAGTTCCTGCCGTATTATCCAAATTCGCTGAAGAAGCACAGAAGATAGGTCTAGCAGGTCAAACAGGTCCTAAGCGATGTCACAGCGTTAGGGATCCGCAAAGCATCACGTAGAATGGCGCCGCAGGATCGCTGAGGCCAAGACCTGTGTACCAGGTTGTAGTGTCCAATTAAGTAGGGAAGTATTCAATTGGCTCGGTAAAAAGGATAACAGTTTCGGGGCCATTGGCTCAGAAAAATGCCAAATAATGGTATATTTTCAGAACATACATTTTTCTCTGCGATCATGCAAAGTAATATGAAAGAAAAGCGATTAACGAAAAAATAAGCAAGTCACTGTTGTGAAAAAATAGGAATCTGAATGCATGTAAATGGCGCGTTTTGTATCCTTTTGTAATTCATCAGCATGTCTGTGTGCTAAATAAAAAAATTTTATAATTTAAAAATAACTCGCTTATTCATATTTCTGAGGCAATAGTGCTGAAGCTCGATTTTTTCATATAAATGTATTGAAGAATAGATAAATGAAAAAATAAGCATATAGTGGAGTGCTACAGTCAAAAGATGTGTTCAGATATTAATTAAATTTGTATTTTTTATTAAATATTTGACTAAAATAATTTTCGAATAAATTACAACTTCTACACTTTGCATTCAAATAATGTTAATATTTTCCAGTTTCTAAAGATGTTACGAGGTAGACACAAAATGAAAAAAGTGTGATACAATTTAAAGATCGACCACAT
>JXPQ01000239.1:0-22164 GCA_001014675.1 Ephydra gracilis
TTACTTTTTGGGCAACCCAATATTTGAAGCAGACAGCTTTTCCTTTAAAATAGAAATTCTTCAAATAAGTTGGTTGGAATAATCATGCACTATGCAAATGCAAATAGGCAAAGTGTATATTAGTTTCGACTATCAAAATAGAAACCAATATGACCAGTGTCGACACAGGTTATAATTTAGCCAAGTTCGTCAGTCCGTCCATCATTATCCAAAAATTAGAAAGAAGGACTTGAGCTAGATCAATCAAAATTTGGTACATACATTAGTATCGATATTTTTCAATGAAATTCCAAAATTAAGTGTTCCACAAATGCACATGATGGAATAAAAATCCAACACACCTCTAAAGTTTCAAAAGAGTCCTTATGCAGAATTTTCCACATTTATTATTTCAATTTAACGAAATGTTATTATAAATTTCACATTAATATAATAAATGAGTTGACCAAAAATGGATTTGAGTGAATGATAATCAGGGGTAAGTCCATTACACCTATGTGGCCCGAACGGAGGCTTTAACGTGGAATCGTACATAGTTATCATAAGCATTTAAAGACAATTTCATTGTATGCCTAACAAAAATATAATCAATATTTTTATCGCAAATAGGCATGATTTAACAAAATTCTAGTTTTAAGTGGCCATATATAGTTCATGTGAGTAGCATTGATTCATTAAAATCAGACACCAATGTTATCCACAGAAACGGAGTTAAGAGAATTTACCATAATTTACGAATTAATCCAAAGTAATTGAAACTATTTTGTTGGTTTTTTTTAGTAATCAAGCGACTGCTCTTTACATGAGGTATTTCCCTCAACTTACACCTTAAGATGATTACTGAAAATATTATCTATTATTTCTTGAGGATAATACCAAGTCATGTCAGCAATAGTAGTACAAAATTTAACGCAATTGCAAGTGCAACACTGGGCGCATTTATTCTATGATAATTGTGATTTAACACTGGACATTTAGGCGTCAATGCAACGTAAAAAGTTGTGGATATACATTTTTTTTTCAAACATAGAACTGGGTGACATCGAAAATCGCTTAATTCGCCTATTAAAATAGAGTATGAAATCAATCGCAATTTTCTGTATCCACTAAAGTATACCCTAAAGTTGTTTTAGAGTTCTGAGTGAGTGCGAGATATGCAAAGAATTGAAAGCCATCGAAATTCAGAAAAATACACTTATCGCGTTACCAAAGAAGGTTTAGGTCTTAGCGGTTCAAAATGTCAAACTGGACACTTGCTGACGATCGCATTACAGCCAAGCTGCTAGCGAAAATATAGAGACTAGCTGCCTTTTCAGACCAGAAAATCTTCATCGTAAAAAGCGAAATAGTCATTCGGCGAAGCATCCCATTTCTTCTTGGCATTAAAAGAGGCAAACATACTTTATCTTTAACGGTATGATTAGAATGTAACTACGATAGTGTTACTATATTCAATATTTATGTGTTGAGGCCCCGAGACCTAAATATTGAGTCGCGATCCAATCCCTCGTCCGAAATTGGCAATTTCCCCATGCATGAAGAGCGTTTCGCGATTGATGATGATCCAGATTATCTCATGTAATGGTGGACGGCAAATAAAAGTCTTCAGAGACTTGTAGCCATTGTATAACACAATAAAATCACCAAAAATTTTTTTTAAATATATCGTTGGGGATTAAGCTGTATTAAAGTATTTAAAATTTGATTACGTTTTTGAGAAAAGCGGTCGTTTTTCATGGTTGGCCGTCAGGAAAATTTCATGTCTGGCTTATTATTATCTTAGAAATTTTTTATTTAATTTCACAACGAGTATTGAAAAAACTTAATTTAAATATTGCAGCTAAAATACAACTGAAGCTACAACTTCGGCTACTTGGCAGTTCAAGATCAAAAATTAAAGTAGATGCTGAATCTTGCATTACTTATAATTACTAGTTAAGGTGAACGATGATAAGTTTGCACTTTTGAAATATTTTAAATGCTCAAATGTTAATTTAATTTTGAGTTAGAGTAAAGCTAATATTAAACATTACAAAAATTTTCTTTAAGAGTACTTGAAAAATTTTTAATTTTTAATGAGTTTCTGTTTTTTACATTCATTCATTTTGAATTTTCAAGAAATTATATTAAATCTGCAAAATAAAACCAAAACCTATTTGACTATGTGAGATGTTTTGTATGTTAAATTTCAGAGTGCAGTTTTTACTTAATTTTTTAAGTTTCTCAAGCTACAAAAACGAAATTTTGCAAGCAACAGTTATTTTAGACAGTCTTTTGGTTCCTGATTTTAATAAACTGTATATGAAGTTTCAATCGCTTGTATGCAGTCGCTTGAAAATACCGTTGTAGTGGCTTTTTCTCAACTATGCCATTTTATAAAATGGGTTATTCCTTGATCTACTGTGCATGTGATGAATTCGGCGTCTCAGGTTGGCTCCTTCGAAAATAAAACTAAATATTTCATGATATATTGATTGCTTAGGCTTAAAACTTAAAGAGTTAAATTAAAAGTGGAATTAATGCAAATGACAAGCCATAATCACATAAAACTTTGTAAAATACATTAAGCTTGCGTGATCATAAAGATTTTAATTTCAACGGCATTTTTAACAAAGTCAGAAGAGCGTGGTGTTGCCAGCGCAAGAGAATCTAACCATATGTCAACAATAACAAATATTATTTATGAGTTCTGAAAGCGATTTATTTAATTATCAAGCCAAGACATAAATTTTATTACACTTAATGCTTTCAATATTCTTACGGTCTTCGTTTACCACATGCTTCACGTCTTGTTATTTACAATTTTCATAATTACGTTGTTGCTGTTTTTTATTGACATTTTGTTACCTTGCCATAAATCAATCAATATGCAATGCACATTTCTGTACTAAAGCATGCTACATATGTTGCTTGTTGTTGACAATTTGTTATGTCAACATAATATCATATTAAAAGCTGATTTCTTTCAATAAACACAGACTTTCACACACACGCAAAAGCATTAAAAACGCACGCAAAGCACAACAACTGGAGTAAATGTCACACAGTAAACAAACACAAACAAAAAAACAAGAATGTCAGAGTCGTCTATGACCAACTGTATCATATACGTCGCTTCGAAGTTTATGTCACTTTTAAAAATAGAGAAGTCAGAAAGAGGAATGGGTCGATTGGAAATCTCAAGATTAAGGAAAATTAATTACTAATGCACATAAGTCCTATGTTTCGGTCTCCAAACTGTTTTAGAAGGTTACAGGTACAGATTAATTTCCTCCAATCATGCTTGTTTATTGTAAACCCATTGATAACATTTATTTCAACTGAATTTTAAAATTTCCATTTAACATTATTGTAGCTAATCCCACGTAAAACTCCATTCAGCAGCCACATATGCGTTCAAATAATTCCAATCTGAATAGAAACATTGATCATGCAATTTAACTCAAAACTGAAAATTTTCTTAATTTAATTGATGAGTGCAACGAATTTGTGCCTAAAATATGTCAACTGTAAAGGAAGCATTATATAAAGGAAGCCCTTACGTTCAAGTTTTGTGAAAAAAATATACGGAAGATACCGGAATTGCTGATTGGATCATGGCTTGATTAAAACACTGATCCAACATTTTGCCATAGAATATTTATTTCTCTTTAAAATTTTTATAGACGCCAGTTATTCGCTTACGCATTCTATTCATTGTGTGTTATATTGTTGTTGTTTCTAATTGTGGAATACTCGTTGAAACGAGCTGGAAAATATACAATTGCCAGTTGATATACAATTTCTATAAATAAGTTGTTCCGTATGTTTCGTATTGAATTGCATGTATTGCTTTAATCGATGGATGTGATTTAAAAAACGCAATCGACGTGTAGATAGACAACCAATCATAAATAAAATTTTATCAAGTTGAGTGAAATAGCAGACAGGGTTTCAATAGAAGTTTTAAATGAATTTATGAAGTATCCGTTTGTAACGCCTAGAGCGAGTGAATAGAGAAAAATTAAAAAAATCACTCACCTAAGAAATTCTTTCCGCCTGTTCATCTGATAAAAATTGTAGAAATCCTTAGATATCTTAAAAATTGCAGGTTTCACTAAAAATTGTGGGCACAAACCGTTTTCATATCTTGAAATTGCATAACTAAGCTGAAATTAATATCAACTAGTATTGCGAAAACGTCGGGGTTATGAGAAAAAAAAGTTAAGTTTCCGCTTGAAGAAAAAAATAAGTATTAATAGAAAAGCTCAGAACTCTTCCAAATTGTAGATTTCTCCAAAAATTGCGCATCAATTAGATATAAGTAATGTTAAAATTATTTCAGGAAAGAGATAATATAAGCCATAAAAAGCAAAATTTTCTATCCCGATCTTACCCAGTGTTACTGTTACAGAATACTAGAACAGAAGACCTTGAAGACCATTTGTGTTTCATAATTAAGACTTACTCTCACACAACGTTTTGGAGCACTTACCTAACATAATACAATAACATATAGCATAAAACTTCACTTACCTACTACAAAAAATTCCTAACCATCTTATGTTGGAACAATCTGACAAAATCTTTTGACATTTCCTGGAAATACGGTGATAATAAAAATGACTTGTGCTCAGTACTTGCATGATTATAAATTTCGTATTTTTCCAACATATTTCCTTTATAAGTCTCAAAGTTAGAAGAGTATATCACCACTATACTTCCATTATTTACAGACTGCCAAAATTGGTTGAACACATTCTAATAATATTTTATATTTATTTAAAATTACCTACGAACTAAGCTATCCCATTTATTATTGTGCATAAAAGCCAATGAATATATCACTCTTTCAAATTTTATTTTATCAAATACATTCAAATTGTGCCTTAAATTATTAAATTATAAAAAAAAAACACATTTTCAGTAATTACAAAGCTAGTTGAAAAATGTGGAAAAACCCAGAAGAGTGCTTAGCAATGATGACTTCGTCCCGAACATTACAGAAATAAGTGAAAAGCCCCTTTTTGACGCAGAAGGCGATTTCAAGGAACTGTATTTCCATTCTTTACGTAGAATGTGGAAAATATTGAACACAATTCACTTCCATGTCAATGAGTTTGGAGCTTGAGGAATTAAGCACCTGGTATTCACAATGTTATCAATGAATTTGGACCTACAGTTAATGGCAATGCCATGGAATTAACTGTATTTATTGCAGGCGAACATTCCTAGAATTTGTTACAAGAACGATGGCAGTCGATTCAATTAAAATAAAAGCGTTCATTGGTTTGTCTTTAATACAAAACGACAAAAGGCTTAACGCGCTTTGGGCTGTTTTTGCACTCCCCCGTCAATCAATAGAGTGGGTTTTCTTGTAACTCCCTTTTAAAAAACGTCCTCTTAAACCATGTTCCTAATTTTTGGTATATGCACGTAGGTTTTTAGTAGCATTGCAGATAACTTTGTCCAGTGAAAAGTCCGATATCTAAACATGATAAATTAATGGAAATTGAACTAAATTTAACAATATTGGCTTATATTATTTAAATTTGTAAAAGGGCGATTCTGACATTGTTGCGATGGTTCGAGACTAGTTTAAGAATTAAAGTATTTGTAATTTTTTTTTTGACATTAAAGGCAAGCTGGTTCTAAAAAAAAATTGCGAGCTTCAGCATTGGGGGAATTTTTATAATATGTTTAATCTAAAGTCTATAAGATTGTAATGTAGATGAAAGAGGAAAAGTGTTTTAAGGTAAACCATTTAGGCGGAGGAAATTACATTATACCATAGCATAGGAAATTAAATAATAGAATGAGGTAAGGGAAAATATGACTTATTTTTTATTGTAGTACTTTTTTCTTTACTTTTACCTTTTTTTGTTTTTATCTTGCTTTTTATGAACAATGTGGCGAACTTCTGCAATATTGCGAAACAATCTTTTAGAATGTCTGATAAAGCCAGGGCGTAGATATTTGGAACGAGACAAACGCTTAAACCCGCGCTTGCACAAATTCCATGAATTAATATTTTGGAAAAATTTCATATTTCAAATATTTCTAAAATATGTTCTTATTAATGCACGTTTTTATTTAACACACTTAATATTAATTTTTATTTATATAAATATGTGTATACTAAGAGTATGCGCAAAATATAAGACACCTTTGGGTCTTTGAAATATTTTCAAGATCATAGTTATTGAGCTTTTTCATTTATATTGAAAAATGCTTATACAAACGAACTAGAAATGTTCTTCACTTTTATGCTATCTAAGGATAATTTTACAATTAGAAATTCATCCTTATAATTCGCGATAGAAACTAATGAAAAAACTAATCTAATTTAATGAACTGAAGATTTCGTCTGTTCCTACGATGAATTGAATGTCTCGCTTTATCCTTTAAAAACACAGATTATAATTATGACTTTAAGCATTAAATTGCTATGAATGCAGACGAATATTCTGAACACATAACATATATGCCACGTCAAACTTCATGTTGCTGTAAATTGAAAACTTTTCACAGAGGCAGCAAAGTCCGCAATCTAATGTATTCCATTGCCACATTTAGTAGTTATTCAGGAAAAAAACTGAAGTATTTTCGGCGAAATATTCCATGGCAGACAAAGTTTTTCAATTAAATTTTGTTGAAGTATGTTTTGTTTGCTTTTTATTTGGCAAATTCTTTTTTAATTTAATTATCTCTGTCGGTAGATAAACACTTCTTGCTAACGACTCGAAAAGCTTTAAAATTTTCACCAGAACAACACTTAAGCTTATAAATTTTTGCGAAAACGTTAGCAGCGCTTGCTGAGGATTTTGTTGTTTGGTTGCTATTTTACAAAGATTTTCATAAAATTTCAAAGTAATGAGACAAAAGCCGAATGCATGAAGGATTTGCCATTTAAAATCATTATGGAACAATAATAATCCCCACTAAACGCCTGTTTATCATCCCCCAAAGTAGATAAAACAAAAAGCAAAGCTGAACAGAACAGAACAACAACAGACAATGAGAACAGCAGCGCAACAAAAATGTCAATTGGCGTTGCAGGGTGTAATTATATTGCCGTTTTGTTGCGCATATAATCCAGTTGTTTTGTGGTAGTAGTAGTGGTTATGAGTATTTCATTTAGCTCGTCGTCTTGGGTTCTGTTTCATATTTCATCAAAATGGTAATAGATCAGGGAAGCTTTATTTGCATGTTTTAACAATTCGATGCGGTCAGGAATTAATGAAGAACAGGTAAAATTCCCCATTTGTAAGTTTCCATCTTATCAGTGCCATTGGGCAGGTAATGAGAAAGAGTGAGAAATTTATATTTATTTAGCATAAATACTCATATTCTACAAAATGGGTGGATTTCGCAACTTCCGTAAAGATGTTGAAATTTATCTATTGTCCTTAATCATTCTTTTTAATTTCCTTATTTCTACAGTGCATTTCTCGAATTAAATTTCCAGAACCAGTGATCAAAGACCTAGTTAAATACAAACAGATGTAATCAGTGCTACGACATAATTCGAAATAGTGTTGTTCGTCCGTACATATGCCATGGGTTGAGCTAAGCTTGAAAACTATGATTTCCAGACTACATAGAAAATAGTAAATCTAAGTTCAAACTTTGGATCGATCTTACCAATATTTTGCGTAGCTTAAGTGTAGTTGCGTACTCGAAATTAAGATTTTTACGTCATATTAGCCACAACTGCATTTTTAAGTCACTCAAACTAACTAATTAATATAATATTGTTAAATCCCAGCAATGTGCTAGGAGAAGGAAGAAGAATTGCATCACATATAAGTGGACGAAATATAGCGTTAAAGAACACATAGATTAATCTCTGTAAAACTTAGGTTTCCAGATGACACCGATGTAGCAAATTAAAGTTTTTGAAATGGGTGGTACATAATAAAACTCAAATTAAACCACAAATATCATAAAACTTGTTGAAACATTGTAATTACTTGGCATTGGTGTAAGTCATCATCAGGACTACCTCAAGATATCTATTTGCATTTGTTTTATGAAAAATTTTTCACAAAAACCACAAAATCTCAATTAAATTTCAAGATTAAGATAATACAGAAATTAACAATTTAAATTTTAAAAAATTGATGATTGGAATAAATTGAAGACGACCTCGATCCCACATATTTCGTTAACATAAAAGCAGAGTTTTCTCTTTGAGCTAATATTGAGAAGGAAAAGACCCACAAAAAATACGTAATAATGATAATCTTGGAGTCATGTTTTAAAAAGGAACAGACAAGTGTGGAAAACATTCATTATATAGAAATAGTTCTAAAAAAATTTCAAAATACGTGTATCACATTTTAGGCTTTAGCCAAACCTGAAATTCTGTGTTCCTTAATTCATGTAAATGTTCATTTTCAAATGTTAGGGTTTTCTGTAATTTGATGGATCGATTTCTATCAGAGTTTTACTTAATCAAGTTATGGAAAACGGTTATGGAATGTCAAGCTATCCTTATGTTCTAAAGACCTCCAATTCCAATGATTCTTATTATCATCGCATCCTTAAACTTCAGAACACTGAGTAATAATAATGCGATTTTATCGATATGTTGGAGTATCGAAAATTACTTTTATATCCTTGCTTTCATCGAAGGCAAAGAAATGGGATATTAATGCATAATTATAACAATGTAAAATTAGTCCACAACTTTGCAGGGAACTATAACACCTAACTTCAGTGAAATGCAATTGACAGAAATGAATTTCATCACCAGTAATTGAAATTTAATATTGCGTTCATAACTTTGGGTACCCCCTATTGACACTTTGATCTTGAATTCATTGAAACTCCAGTGAAATACAAAATTTTAATTGCATGACCTTAAGATTGTTTTAAATTTAAAACTTTTGATTTCTTCTTTATTTTTATGTATTCATTGTTCTGTTTAGACTCGTTTACATGAAATGTGATCATAATTACCTCCATATCATTGACTATTTTTTGTTGATTGAAAAAGAAATATTCATGCACTGATTGGTGGGTGTTATAAAGTCCACTTTGATCAACTGTTTCTTCCATTTTCTTCTTTGACAATATCAGATTTCAATGACTCCTGAAGAGAAAGTCTTAAGAAGAACACAAATGGCAAGTTTAGACTCTTAAATGATCGTATTAATTGGACTACGTTACTAACCGAACCTCTAATACCACAATTAGCAATCACATGAAATTTCCGTAGTTGAAATCAAAAAATTTATCGTTTATAGAAAATTCTCTATCAAGTACATTCAGCGTTTCAGAGCTTTCTGTATCCAAGTGATACGCTTTAATACATTATTTATTAATAAATAATTTAAACAACTCTTGGAAATCACACAAAAATCAAAAAATATTACGCAAATAAAGAAGCTTCTACTGCACAAAGTAAGTTAGCGTGCAGCCATAAACTGCCACAACCTATAAAATTAAAAATACACACAACTAAAGAAAAAAGGTCAAGATAAGGAAGAATACTTTTCTCGGCAACTTTAATTGATAGGAAGCAAATGAAACATACGATAAAATACAAATAAGTTTAATTTCGCATTGGTAATTTATGCCTTCATGCACCAGATAAGCCTCAGAACTATTGCTTTCAAATAACCATATTAATCCCTTTAATCCAGTATTGCCACATAACTTGAGCACTGTATTCTTCCAATGGCATTCTTTCAAAACATTTAACATCCGTGTAACATTGGGCATGTAAAAGAATTTTTTACTACGGTTCCATCACAAACTTAAGTTAATGAAATCCGAATTAAGAAATAGCAAAGCTTGATGATTTGTGTAGCGTATTTACGCTTAAGCTCTGTCGAATACTTTTTACTTGCACTTTTTTAATTTATTACAACTATATTTCTTGAATATTTTTTATTGGAGCAATAAAACAACCAATGTTGTCCACTGTATAAACAAACAGTAAAACAGTCATTGCATGCAAGTGAAGCAAACATTTTGATCAATAAACTAACAAACAATTAAATTGGAGAAAAAAACACAAATTGAATTCAGAAAAATAAAATGTAGAGAAAAAAAGAGAAACAACTAAAGGGAATAAAACGTGCTTCAAATACCATGAGTCCAATTAAACATCATTTATCAGCAAAAGTCTAAGGTTTAGATAGCCTTCTGATTTATTGCACGCGATAACGTGCTGAGTGTTATACTCGGCTATCGAGTGTATGCGAAGTGTAAAAATTGATTTCACCTAGACATAATCAGTTATTATTTCAAAAACACCAACATGAATGGCAACTTAAAATAAAAATATTACTGTGTTTGAATGCTACATGCGAGCAATATACAAATTCTAATTCTACTAAAACTTTTATCAATTACAATTGACACTTTTCACATTTGGCAAAATCAGCTGTTTGCAATGAAATTTATTCGCCACGCACTACCGGTACGTTCAATTATTCAATTGTACAGTGAGTACATATACAGTGATTTCTTGCGTAAAAATCGTATCGATAATGACAGCATTTTGAACATAACGATCTCTTTCTGATACATGCAAACCGTTAATATAATCTTATTGAAATTAGGAATGCGCTGTGATTTGATAGTTCCTTTCACTTAAATCAATGTATTCCCAATTGACTTGTTCAAAAAACCAAAACAAGCAATTAAGAAAGTTATAGCTGATACTTCTCAACATTACTGGATTCCATCTATTTTTACTATTCGAATTAAACATCTGTTTCACCAGTATATTGTGGGTCATATGTTACAATCTACTAAAAGCTGCAAGAATCTATTTGAATAGAATAAGGCCAAGTGGGAAGTAGTAAAAAAATTTAAAAATACTACGCTTGTATGTTTTTTTATTCACAAAGCAGCTTGAGTTCCATTAGCAAAATTTTAAATAGTTAAATACCAGCAGGGTGCTGCAATCACTTGAATATGCACATTATAATATAATATAGAAAAAAGTAAATAAATTGTTCAACTGAAAATTTTAATCACATTCGCTTGATTCCGAGTATTGGACATGAGGATCAATTAGTAGTTGATCATTTTACAAAACAGAAAAATAAAAATGATTATTGAAAACTTTTGAAAAACAACCAACACGTCGTGTGCTTAGGAACGCTTATTTAGGCAATGTAAGAATACGCTAAATGAATAAAACTGTGTAAAATTTTTTATTAATATTCCTAATTTTTCAAATATAAATGTTTGCTATTTGATTAGATTGCGATTTGCATGAATAATTTTAAAAATTGAATCAGCTGATGGAGTAAATTAAGCTTTCATCTCATTAGAAGCTGTTCCACCAAAAAACAACCAGATCTGTAAGCAGAAAAGTCCTAAATATACCCAACTTTCTCTTGTGCCTGTAATATATTAGCGATTCTATGTCATATGCTGCTGGAACAGACTTATTATTAATGGAATTCTGCCATTTCATCGTCTTTTATTGGCGTTGGGGGAGAGTTTGACGTCGTACGTCGTATCATATTGGGATAAACTAGTGCATGGCAAATTACAATGTAGTGTGCTCATTTTGTTGGCGAAAAATATAAAAATTTAGTTATATTTTAAGGAATGGAGACTATGTTTGATTGGATTTGCAAATTATGGCATAGATGTCGCTTTGTATAATAACAGCTTATGTAATAATCGGAAAAAACTGCGGAAAAATACTAATCATCATTATACCCATATGTTAGAGACCGCGTGTATTCTTGTACATAAATAACCATTTGCCACTTGATCAACAACGGGAATAATCGGTTCATATTTTTAATCGGTACCATAGGCATTGCCACACCGGTTTTAGTTAAATGAGTACAATGGTTAATATTGAAATATTGCCACCACTGTTTGAAACTTCCAATATATTCTCGTATTTTAGGGAATCTGGGCAATAATTTCGATTACCTACAATATAACTTTTTCCCTCGAATTTATTGGAATGGGCATGTAAGCAAATAGGTTAATCGTCTGTTTCTGCAATTTGAAATTGAACGAATTGAATTCCCATAAAATTTATTTATTTTGATAAATAGATTTGATTACCTGTTACAGTCGATTTGAAATGAACGTATAAGCTAGTAGAAGCATAGCAAGCTCCTGGAAATTGGTATTACGCCAAGGCTTCGACATTTCTATCGATTCATAAATTTGGGTGCCTTCAATAGGACTTTTGCTGCTGATTTCTCTGAAATGGACACAATCGCGAGTAGTTTCATCGCAAGGTCTTGGAATTTTATATGGCATAATTATTTTAAAAATTTACATAATATTACAGCATTTGAGTTAAAGTAGTCAGGACAGTTTACACCCTATTAGAGTTAAATCAGTCAAACGCCGAGTTGTTTACTCAAAAATTTTTGAAATTTTAAAGCGCAATATAATTCTGTAATATAAGCATTCCTTATCAAATAAATTGCATAACTGAAGGAATTACATTTAAGATTGAAATGTCTTTACCATCGGTTTTAAGCAACGTCAACGACGTTCTTATTTTACGACGCTTTATTAATCCTGATATATTGAGGACGTCATCAGTGTATATTTGTACCAGATATACCACATAACCAGAGAGTGTACTCGGCTTGTTTCAATGTCAGGATCTCAGCTTGTAATAAGTTGGATATATCCGTAGAAGATATCGCCCTTTTTCGTCTAGCTAGGACTCATCTGTGAAGAAGTGGAATTGGCCATTTCGGGCAGAATAAAGAACTTTTCACCTGGAACATCACTTGTAGTAGTATGAAGAGCAAAAAGGAATTTTTATTGTTATTTTTTTTCGTAGCTCTGTACAACTGGCCCACAGTTGTATGCAACAAAACATGCGGCATAGCCAAAAATGGTTTTTATTCATGTGAAATATATAATTTTTTTAAATTTTTACAATTAAAACAAAAATTGTTAAATTTTTAATAATAAAAAAGAAATTTTAATTTCTACAAGAAAATGTAACAATTTAATCAAATCATTGTATTTTTATAAACTTTGAATTAATTAAAAGGGATGTAATTTGGCTACAACGGGAGTAACTGATAGAAATTTTGTGTGTGATGATATTTTCATGAGTATATATTTTTTATTTAATTTTTATGTTTTTTTCGATTCAACAGAAATAAGGGATGTTTCTTGACAAACATCCAAATTGTTAAGCACATAATCAACGGTTACACCTAAATAATTATGCTTCGATCCGGTAGAAATTCAATTTGCATAAATCATGTGGATAGAAAAGAAAAATTTTTAATTGAAGTGTTGACAATTGAATGCATTTACCCTTAATTAACTGCTCTACAAATCATGCGTTTATTTTGCGTTTCAGACATGAATGAAGTGAATGTAATACTCTCCTCTTCTATATTGATAATTTCTTCATTTTTCTTACTAAGAAAATCTGTATTTGATGGTTTGCATTATTAAAATTATTGATTATTTATTATTGATTATTTAAGACAAGCAGTGTGTATACAACAAAAAATATGATTGACCGAAGTCCGCATGTCTACTTGTCTCACATATTTCAGAACGTTATGATTCATTGTGTAGAGCAATACAGTTCAGTTCAGGTACATATGGTCTAAATGGTAAAAACTACATTTTGAGTAAGCTAATTCAATGCCAAATGGCGCCATTATAACTTTACCTTTAATTACATTACAAAAGTACTGACTTTCATCTCAAGCTCTTCAAATTTGCCACGTCATCTTCAATATGTGGACGCAATTTAACAATGAACAGTCTGATCACGCTTTCAGTGCTTTGAAACTTAATTTCATATCCATAGCGCAATTTATTGAAATTGGAATTTTATTATAAAATAGTAACTTTCGTAATTTTATGAACATCGTTGAACAAATTTCAGCAGTTCTGCGATTGAATGCTGCATATTCTTAATTGAAGAAGAACTCATATTTGGCAGTAAAGTTTATTAAAGACATTACCAGTTAGATTTGAAAGGAATAAATTTATAATTAGGACTTCAAGTCACTACTTTCATTACACAACACATCATCGATTAAATAGCACGAATCGAAATTTATTTTTATGCGGCTTGATTTTATTTGCAAAGGATGATTTTTTTCGACCCATTATTAAGCAAATTTACAATGAAATTTGCAACGTTCCAGGAAACCTTGAATGTTATCATGTTTTTGTTATCCTTCAATCCTAGTTGACCTCATTTGTTATGAATCACTCTGCCCACTTGCATTTATTCAAGTGTTTATCAGATCACTTTTGTATTTTTGTGATTTTAAAGGTATTTAAAATTTCTCTCAGTTTTTCATGGGCTAAACCCATTGTTCATAGAACTTTAAGAGTTTTTTTGCAGACTTAGAACTTTTTAACTTTAACTGACTTTTTTATTACAATTTCTTATTTATCATTTATTTATTTATTTTATTTTATATTGGAGAACAATTTTTGCTTCTCAGCATAATTTCTGAGAATAAACTATATAGAAAATATTTAATTTCAAAATTCTATAGACTTCCATGATTAGGTTTATACTTGAGGGAAGGGAAATGCATTCTTGCAAATGGTTCAACGCAGCGTATCGCACCTACGACGCACACTCATGTAGCTCCATATTAAAGTTGTTCTGCACCAAAACAAGATCAAATATTAAAACACGTTCTAATTATCACCCTTTTAACAATACGAAGCAATGGGCTGTCTTTTTTCGAAGAATGAAGTGTTTACGAATGATTCGCTGCTGAAATTAAATTAATAGGAAGCCCCCTTTCAACAAAGTTTATATAAGCATTTAAAATTAAAATTATATACTATTTAAGTTATATTAAGTGTGCTTTAAGGATGTAACTTATTTAAGTCTTCAAACATAGTTTTTCAGTAATATCTTTTGTATAGCACAAAAATATTTATTGCACAAAAACTTTATGTCAAATTTTAAATAACGAAACAATTTTGGTTTATTTGAATAATAATAAATAAAGAGAAACAATTATATATCGTAATCACAATTTTGAAAAAGAAATATTTAATTTAGGAGTTAAGAGGAATTAGATGTACCGTTGTTTGTGAACAGCCTCATTTGTAGCCATTGTTAGCATATGTCCATTAACAGAGGAGAAAAGATAATCAATCATAGACATTAGAAGCACTCTTGCAACTTGTTCATTATTTATCTTTTACATATCATATAGGACTGGTCTTCTTAACTTCACTGCGGAAAACGGGGGGTCCTAAATATTTATCAATTCAGAGAACGGTCTTAGAAAGGTACTGCGCTTCAACTTAATTGCTATTCAAATAAAATTTTCGCATTCTTCAAAAGGTACTGTTGTGTGTATACAATTATTGCATTTTATCAAGAAGAGCCCTAGTCTTGAGAATCCGCAGAATATCGGAAGAACTTAACAAACTATCATTCCGAATATCCTCAATAGGCTGCCCAATATAATGTACGTAGTGACAATACAGTAAAAAGCCCCTAATTCCTTGTCAAAGTGAATTCACAATTTGCCATAAGTATCCGTTCAACTTATTTCATATTTCACTTTTTATGATACATATGTTCACCATTTTTGATGCCAGTGCTTATTTATTTATGTGCATTTGCCAAGTAATTTTTTGCATGTCTTAAAATCCAAAAAAGATTTTGATACACGAGCTTAATATCGGGTAAGCCCCTTTAAATGTTAACTGTGATTGAAACGATTTATGATCAAATATGGCACCAATCTTTGATAGTCATATTTTCTTATATATTCTGCAACTTAAGGCCGACCGATCCCATACCTTCGTATTACTCAAGAATTCCTAATTTGTATCTTAAATTGAGCAGTTTTTCAAGGCAGTTCTATTCTATGTTTTTAATATGTTGTTATGAATAAATTTGAAAAATTTTAAGTTAAAGTTTATATGTTTCCATAGATCACTTAATTTTGATTGTCCAACTTGAGTGAGTTATAGTTCAAAAGGATTCAACCCCAATTTCATCACTTTGCCTCGAAAACTAGTTCACATAAAGACGGACATACAGGCAGTCTGACATGACCACATCGACTGTTGATGTGACACTTCTTTTCCGATACTCCCGATGAACTACAATTTTGTAGCAAACTTAATATTCATAACCTTTGTTGAAGGTTTTTCTTCACAAAAATTTCGAAATTGCTTGGAAAATCTTATATATAAAACGTTTGAAACTGATTCAACAGACAATGCTCAATATTACACTACACTGACTAGCACACTACAGTTTTTTAATGATAAACCAAAAGTTTTCAAAAATTTAATTACATTAACTTTTGGATATTGTAAAAAAATACAAAATGCTAGTCAAGTAAAAAGTAAAGATGCTCCGTCTTTAAAATATGTACCAACTTCTTTTACACACATTATTCTTCATACGTTTTATGAGTTTTGTCTGCAACGAATATTATTTTTACATAAGAAATATAGCCACCATATGTTTGAAAGCATGTGTACTACTTTTATTATGATACAGTATATAAAAGAATACATTTATTCACTTTATTCACCTTGGCGTCAAATGCCATTTGTCAAATTGTACGTCGTTGCAAAATAATGTGTGTGTTCGTGAATCTTTCGTTTGTGTCTGGATAATCAAAATATTTCAGATAGAAAATCATTGCTTCACTGTGCAAGTTGACAACATTTATTGTTTTTATTATTAGAGGCCTTTTTGTTTTCGTTTCTTCATTGCAATTTACTTTGTTTGTTTTATTTAGACACAATTTCATTGTGCCCCAATCTTTGCGTCAGTTTTATCTGCGTAACGAATTAAAAATTTTTTGTCAAATTGTTATGCTTTTGTAGCACGCAAATTCATTGATTCGCTGCGCATTTTCCGCAACACACATTAACACAAATCACATACAAATGGTATAGATGGCTGACTGCCTAGCTAGCTGGCTGGCAGATAAGCTGACTGGCGTTACTACTGCCAATACACTGTGTGCATGTCTCTGCGGCTGTGGCGGATTTGTACCCCTTTAATCACTTTGGCACGCATTTTTATTTATTTTTATTTTGCTCGATTTTTTGCTTTTTCTCTTCTCAATTGAATTTTTGTTTTGTCATGCTCCATTTATCCGGGTGTGGACGAACAGATGTTCTATTTAAACTCTCATTATTATTATTTTATTTGAACTTGTCGTAATGAATGCGCTGAATGAAAGCGTGTGTGCGTAGCGGCGTTTGTGCATGTGCGCAAATTGCGGGATGGCAATTGCAGAGGCGCTAACGCAACAAAACAAGCAAAATGAGAGATGATGTTGAAAGCGATTGATTAGGGTGAATTAATGGTCACGTGAGATGGATTATACGGGTAAATGTAAAATAATTATGTTTGAAATTTGATATGGTATCATGTGACAGGCGTTACAGGTGGAACATGGGCAATATTATTATTAAATTTGTTTGTTTTTCGCTGTTCCCAATCATTTCCGTGAAATCTACCGTTTGTTTCATTATTCAACGTCATATGTGTAGCAGTGTTATTTAAAATCATAATAGGAAAGATTACTGCTGAGTAGTCCATACATGCATAAGGTGTAGCCCAGACTTAAGAACAAGATTTCAAAAAAATATGAAAAAAGTGTTTCTTTAGAATAAAAAATCTGATACTTAACTCCCCAAATAGGCATAAATAAGCAATTTTAGATAATTTCTACAATAAAAGTAAGTGCCGTGTATCTCAGAAACCATAAATCTTAATTTTAAGAACAATACATGCATGAGAAGCATTCGGAATTTGAATAATTTAGTTTTCAGTACATGATCATTCCAAAAAACATTTTTATGTCGAACTGTTTGTCTTTCTTTTAGTACTACCTTAAAAAAATATTATTGAAAGTATAAGATAAAATGCAAAACGTTCATTATATTGAAACGAGTGAAAGCCAAACAGAAAGTTGACTGTTCAAATTTTTTGAAAGTACCAGAAACCAAGGAGGGACGGCAAAGAAACTTCTGATATATAAAATAAACCAAGCAATCATAGACCAACGTAAAATAATACGTTAAACAGCTAAACCGCTCTCAAGACAAATACTTATAGAAACATATCCAATATCATACGAGGCACCTGTGCCTTAGCTGCGGTGTTCGTCGGTACATCCAGGCAATGCAACAATTCAGAACATATCACAAAACCAGCACGGTCAAATAAGAAATTCAAACGCATCGAACTATGTAGAAGAAAAAAAGGTTATTTTAAGAAATTAATAAACAAAATCACAAAATTTTGTAAAACTTTTATTTAATTCATCTTCATATTATAACTATTATTAATTAAGTACTTGAAGCATTTGCCGTACGCATAAGCATTTTATTATTTTTAAAATTGAAAATCGTATTGTTACTTAACAGATAAAACAAGTAAAAAGGTAACAGTCGGCTTTCATATAATACGCATTGCTTGGTATTCAAATAAAAACGGGAAAAGCACAGTACCTCAAATTTCTCTCGACTAAATTCATTAATTATGGCATGCTTTTTGTACTCCCTTCTTGTGGACAATATAGGTTTCTGATTTTAATGAATTCATTGGTATGTACATTTATTATTTTTGTTCACTCAATACTGGAATCGTGTAAAATTTTAATGTTTAACATTGAAGACTACATAGCTGTGCTCGAAGCAACCCTAATTTTCATAAAACCAATCCCATGTTTGGTAGACACATTTTTTGTATTCATATTGACTCAATATTGAAATTTTGTTGAATTTAATAGAAAATTGTGCATATTACAGCATTAAAGCCTCTATTGAAAACACACAGGTGTACAGGAGGTACCTCTAATTTTCATCAAATCAAGCTTATTTTTCGTTCACCTATTGATTATATTTACGTTCATTCAACGCTGAAATTTCGTAGTATTAAAACAATAGCTGTGCTTGATTCAGCATTAAAGCCTCTATTGAGATCACATACGTGTGGACGTACCTACTTTTCATCCAATCAATACCATGTTTGGTTCACACATTGATTGTGTTCATGTTAGTTGTATAATGAAATTTCATTAAATTTTAATGATAGTAATGCTTGATTCAGCATTAAAGACTCCGTTTGGACCACTGGAGGTTCCCCTGATTTTCATCGAATCAAGTCTATTTTCTGTACCCGCACTAATTTTATTTGTGTTAATTTTATTGAATTAACAAATTCTAATAATAAAATTCTAATAATTGAATTAACAAATTACTGGAGGTAGCCGAAATAATGGTCGGATCGTAACCAATTTCAAAAGGGGTTCTAAACTCAAAGAATACGTGTAAAAAATTTTT
Organism: Ephydra gracilis; assembly: GCA_001014675.1. Taxonomy (NCBI): domain Eukaryota; kingdom Metazoa; phylum Arthropoda; class Insecta; order Diptera; family Ephydridae; genus Ephydra; species Ephydra gracilis. Next base: position 19,258 of record JXPQ01000239.1, read on the forward strand.
ATGAGCTAGCTCACGCCGTTCTTTCTAATTTTTGGCTACACACGGAATGACGGATGGACCGGGCTTAATCTATTCCACAACAGTGTATATTTTGATAGGTCATCGAACGCTCCATCTAGCTGTTAGAAATATATCACCAAAACCAATATACACTTTACCAATTTGATTGAAGACGTGTATTCAACTTAAAACAAAAGGTACCTGAAAAAATTTGTAGGTTTTCGGAACATTAAAAGTTGGTTCTTGCATTTATATATAGTATTTATATATAGTAGTTGGATAATCAATCTAGAGCGTCCTTTTCTAATTTTATTAAATACTTAAGAACCAACAGACAGACGTACGGACATGGGAAGATAAGTTCCTCCTCAGGGTGTTGGCCATATCATCATACATTTTGATAACCGTGCCATGCCTTCTTCCTGGCGTACACAAGTAGTACCTAAAACACTTTACATACTGTTGGGAGAATTTAACAGTTTTGTTGAAAGTTTGGGAATTGTTACGTCTGTACTCTTTATTGAATTTGTGCACAACAGTCGTTAATAGGGAAAGGCTTAGTCGAAGTGGTAATATTAATTTCATGAGTGGTACTTTGATTAATGTACATAAACTTAAGAAAAAATCCGCAATGGTGCGAAATTATTACACTGTATTTACCTTGACCATCAACTCCGTTTTATGAATTTGGTATACCGAGGTGCACCTCATTTTTCTCGCTAACCACTAATTTCGTCATGCAAAGGAGATTGCAGTGACTCCCAAAGAATCATGAAATCATGAATATGTAGAACCGTGGCAGCCTTCTTTCCTCTGAATTTAATTGACAAATTGAAGAAAAAGTAATTTCTTATTTATAAAATTTTATGGCCCCACATTATATAATGTGATCCCGAAATTTCAAATAAATTCTTAATTGAAAACTTTAAATTTATTGTCTTTGAAAAGGAGAAGATAAATTAAATTCAATGGTCAATCCAATACTGAAACGATTACCTATTACTTGAACATTGTAATTTCTATATGATTATTAAATTCTTATTTTATTATGATCTTGCTTTTGATTAGGTGGGTGGATCGATGTTGTGATTTAACAACATTCTTCAGTACTTATCTGATCTTAGTCAACCATTATATTTAAAATAAATTGAATTGGCTTGTATCGAAATACATTGTTTGGAAAATTAAAATCTTCGCCATGGTTTAAAGGTCAATTTTATAACATTATTTTGTTATCAGTTTATTTATCATTGAATGAATTGCTTCCGTAGACTATCTCATTTAACTCGAAATTAGTGGACAGTCCTTAACGATCATCACGGTGTTTTGTCGTGTCATTTGCAGGCTGCAAGCAGAAGTTCTGTATTTTGTATGTGTGCTGAATTATTATTTAATTGCTACATAATCGTGCGCACTGTCGTATACATATTTAAAATAATTGGGCACAGACTTTTTAATTGTAAACTTTGAAATTCAAACGTGATCGATTTTGAACGTTTTACTGATAAGACGCATTACCAGCAACGTCAACGTGAATTTATAGCATAATTCTTAGTTTAGCTTATGAAAGAATTTGTAGAAATGTATTTAAAACTAGCTCATATTAATATTTAATAAAAACCTATTTAAACTAATTGAAAATTTCGGCTTTTTATAAGCTTTACCAGAATATATACAATCAGAGCCCTTATTCAGGGGAACTAAGATTAATTTTAAGTTTTATTCAAAGTAACTTCCTTTTCTTTAGTTTTCAGGCCTATCTCATTTCAACGAAAGTACAATTTAATTTTTTTTTTTTTAAACCAAAATTAAACACAAATTAAGTGATTTCTATATTTTAAATTGCAGATCAACTTCCATTTAGCATAAACCGACTAGTTAAGACTGAACAGCAAATTTCGGCAGCAGCAGTTGCCGCAGCGGCAATAGCCGCCAATCAGGGAGTATTGGCGCAACAACAACAGCACTCAAGTAAACAATTAGAGGACAACAATAATTCGATACTGCTGCTTAGTAAAAATACAATTTTACCATGGAAAACACAAGCAAATAATAGCAATGCTGAGCAAGATTTAGAGCGACTATCGCATTCACGCTCACACTCACGTTCACGTTCACGATCGCATAGCCCATCACATTCCTCGTCATCTGAAATTGAATTGGACGATAATAGCAATTGCCAGCGTTCGGTGCAATCACGTTCACGGTCTCGTTCAAGCTCCTTGGAACTAGAAGTCGATTCACCACCACCAGCACCTCTGCTACGGCATGGCAGCCCAATAAGTTCTCCACCATCCGCATCGGAAATGTTAATTAGCACGAGTCCAAAAAAGTCTGAAATGTTCTCGGTGTCAGCGTTATTGCGACGCGATGAGCCATACCGATCGCCAGCGAAATCCCCAAATTTAAACATGCGTTCTACAACACCAACAAACTCTTTACAACACGCGAATACCCCAAATACAATAGCTACAACATCAGTAACAACAAATGCGTTCGAAGCAATACGAAATGCCTACCCTGCCGGCTATGACCCGCCAATGTTCCAGCGGCCATTATTTTCACCAGCATTTCCATTGTTTGCGGCATTTGCATTTCATCAGGGTCAGCAAGGTGGTATTACACCCAGGTAAGTGCCAACATATAATAATTGCGCTATGCAGACATTTTAATTATATGCGAAGGCAACTTAATTATCCAAAAATGCAATCTCATGCTGTACTTTGTCTGTTTTTTCTTCTGTTTTTTGCTTGCAATCTGGCAGTTACCATCCAGCATCCCAGGAAGAATTTTTCCGGCTACGCAATTTAATGATGCCATTGCAAGCAACACAAAGTGGCGGTAGTGCTGCAAGTGCCGGTGTTAGTGCTGGCTTGCCACCAAATTCTCCTTTAGGACTTTCTCATC
>JXPQ01000247.1:21300-32910 GCA_001014675.1 Ephydra gracilis
ATAGTCCCTGTTTATATTTTTCCTTTTAATCGAGGAATATAACATCATGTGCATCGCATAATACTGATGCTATAATCATGACAGCTGACCAGTCGACTGTTGCATTTTTGCAGGCTTTGAATTTGGTTCACCACTTGCAGTCCGCACAAATGACGATTGTCTTGATACCGGTGTGAAATGATAGAGTTAAGTTTAATCCTTCACCATATATGGACGCATAAATTCACTTTTGTAAGCGTGGAACATTACTTAAAGTCATTGTATGCTTTTGATTGATTGTAACCTGGTTGTGCTGGCTGTACAACCACTTCGAACAGAGTTTGCGCATACCCAAATATTCATACGCCATAATGATAACTTTGTCACCTTAGTTATATCGTCAATTTCGCTTTGAGGTTATCCAAAATTATTTTATGGACGTGTAGATTTATGTGGATGTTTGTTTTACTTACAGTTTTTTGAGCATCCATTGCGTCGATCGGGCTCAAGGCTAATTTTGCTTCGTTTATATTTAGCAAACTCCTACTTATTGGTACCCTGGTTCAAGTATTGAATTATGTTTATCAAGCCTTTGGCTTCAATAATACTGCTTTTCCAAAAAGCAATGATTTATTACGACACGCAATTCATTTTTGCCATTTTCTTCAAACTAACAAAAGTTACTTTACTCGTGTTGTATTCCGAAAAATATTAGTCCCACAGCATACAAATTTGTACACGAGTCTTTTGAAGGTAAAGGTAAACTTAAAATTACATGGATTTAATATTAGTAGCACAATTTATGTGTTTGCCTAAAAACTGTTCAACTTAACTGTTATTTGTTAGTAATTTGACTAAAACTTTACTTTCCGATCGCGTTTTTTTATTAATTATTTTTATTTTTTGTGCTTAACACTTCGTCATTAAAATGAAAATTCCACGAGCTTAGAACTANCTTTGAGTTTATCCGATTCAGTTCATTTTCTTAAAACTGAATAACGTATATCAATGTGTTAATAATTACCAATTTTCTAATTAATAATTGCAATGATTTGTTGGGTATAAAATTGTAAATTTCGAAATGAACAACAACATGAACAACATACATATTCACNCCGGGTTAAAAAGTTTAATGTTGCGTTTTGATCCGCAGCATAGCAACATTGTTGACAGCATTACCGTGCACTCTTCATTCAATGTTGCTAGCTGCATCAAGCACTTGAAATCTTGAATAAGTTAATGTTTTTATAGAATAATTCCAGAATTTGGCAAATATTACTGTATAATTTCATTGCAACTTATTAATATTGTTTGAAGTGTTTTGCAAATAATAATATAATTTTATTGCAACTTATTAATATTGTTTGAAGTGTTTTGTAAAAAAACTTTAATTTCGAACAAATTGCATTGAGAGTACAACACCTTCTACCTTTGTGTTCATNAATTTCGAACAAATAGAATTGAGAGTACAACACCTTCTACCTTTATGTTCATGATGCATGAATTGACGAATGAAAAANTAAAAAAACTTTAATTTCGAACAAATTGCATTGAGAGTACAACACCTTCTACCTTTGTGTTCATGATGCATGAATTGACGAATGAAAAAAACAAAGGCCGAACGAACATATCTAAATTGCCGACAGCGGTGCTCCTAATCATAATGGTATGCATTTTTGAAGGTCTCCGGGAATTCCTTCTGCATGTTACAAACTTACGACTTAAACACATTATACACTTTTCAATAAATTTGTGATGTATATCAGCTCATGCTGAAAAAGGATGAAGCATCGCTATTATTGCCACTGAAAACAAAATTCCATCTTGTTTAAAGGAATTCATGTTATTCACTTTTTATACGCAGTCGTTTGTATACATGGTTGTATAATCCACTGTTGTCAGTGCTTCAAGCGGCAATAGCTTAATAACATAGGATGCGGTGCCCACGCTTAAAATTTTTTTCAATAATGCTTGACACTGTATTTGCTTGCTTTACTTTACACTTGCATGTTTCGTTTATTTTTAAACACTTATTGTTATTTTTTTTTTTAAAGCGCATAACAGTTTTTCCAAGCTCCATGCAAATCAAGCTGCTGGATGCTCTCACATATAGCGACTGTGCTGCCGTGTTAACGCAAATTGAATTTGCGAGCAAAGTGTTAATTCGAAAATCTTTGCTCGCAGACGCAGCATGTTTTACACGAAATCTGCTTGATTTTCAATTAAATTTTCGCCTTTCATATTATTCACTGCTCATGTACGCTTTATGTTTGTATTATTTATGTAAGGCCTGCTTTAACCTCGCCAAGTGTTAAATAAAATAATATTACCAGCCCAACATGCAATTCAGTTGACAATTCATTCCTAAGAATTTTGCTTTATTATGAAATTACATATTTGATGTAATAAATAATAAATTATTATTCAAATAGCATAAGTTGTTATATTAACAAGTTGATAGTATTTAAATGTTCTCAGTAAATTATGCATACATTAAATAGTTCGATGTGTCGTGTTTCTCATACACTGTGCAAACACATTCAATATAATGTTAATTAATTTTAATTATTGCATTGCACCCTGAGGAAGATAATTAAAAGGCAAGTACATTATCAAGCAAATGAGAGGGTAGCACTTTGTTTGTTTCATTTTTTTTTACGCATTTCATTTAGGGCTATTGTAACAACTCATGAAGGAAAGAGTGCGATAAATAATTGAGACAAAATATAAAAATAAATATAAAACCGTCATATAAAACGATAATATAAGCTTACAAATAGCAAAAGACAATTAAATCTTTGCTGGGACGTGAAGGGTTAAGAAGTATGTATACACACCAAAGCACCATATATTAACGAATCCACAATTTCAAAACCTTATAATAAAAGTACGCAGTGCCCTGGTCATATGCTAATTTAAATAATATTTTGAAATGGCATAACTGCATCAAAGCTCAATATTAATATGCATAACTTTCGCTGAAAGTTCTTTTTTTCTCGAAATTCAGTAAAATATAGTAAAAAGTTTGTAATGCCTGTTATACAAATATCACGCGAGTTTCGGCATGCTTGGTACTGATATAATCATCTTTCATCAGTACTAAATATCAAATTTCTCTTTCGACAATCGCAGTTTATTAAAATCAAGAGCATAAGAGGTCCCCAAAATTATTGAAAGAAGCGGCATGATAGTAATTCTTGTATACTATGAATTTTGTATAATATGAATTTTGAAATTCTGTTTCTGGCTTTTTATTTCCAAAAACCTCAAAACTGACCAACCGTTAGTAAAACTCATGCTGAGTTTGTCTTTTCCCTGTTAGAGCATGTGTACACTTTGATTACGGTACAAATATTTTGCAAAACTTTGTGTCTATTAAAAACAGACTTTACGCTTACCAGAGGCTGAATGTATATATATATGTCAATAGCATAAAATTTTAAGATCATTTGATGGAGGTGAGAGCTCTATTTATTAAATTTCAGTTTTAATTTTAAAATTGTTTTTATTATTTTTCAAATATGCTTTTTATTTTTTATTTCTTTGTGTGTGAACATATCTTTCCAGCGCCCTCACACTCAATTGTTAATTACATTATATGCAATGCATTATATAAAAATTCATAAACTGTATTCAATAAATGAAGAAATCGATGATAATAGTTGAACACAGATTCATTGTCTGCAGGTATCCAATACCATATGCTTGCTTACTCATCTGGAAATTGTACGTATTTCCGCATGCCTGTGTGTGAAGGAACTATCAATGTTATTTTATAGAACAATCATTACATTGTATGTTACTAAGAAAACAATAAGCAATTAAGTAAAAGACCCCTTTCGTGAAAAACCATGGAAAACGTTCAAAGAGGCCTTCTACGTCTAATAAAGATGAGCTATGTGTTGTAAAATGTTTCAATGCTAAAAATATGAAATCGGCGCCGGATTGCTATGAAAATAATTGTGCTGCTGAGTTGCTGGGTCCATGGCCTATATTCAGCTTTACGATCCTCATTTTATATTCATTTTTTTACCTGCTGTGAAATAAGTAGAACAAAAGAAAATTTAATCTCTTGGATCGATGTCTTGTGGAACCACTGCCAGAAAATACGGTGGTTGTTGCAGGCTGAAAATTCGTAGACAATTAAGTGAGGCAATACATGCTGAATTGAGTTGCAATGACCTACATGGCTAAAAAATCGATTAAATCGGTTTAATTGGATTCTATAGACGCCGAAATTTCTAGAAATTTTTCTGTAAAGCCTTAATAATGGCTACATCGCTGAAGGTTAAAAGTCATTGTAGAAAATTTAAATTTCTCTGAAGATGCTGAAAGTCTATCAGCAACAGGTTGGCATAAGTATGCAAATTGAATTGTAGTTGTCTTTGCATAAAAACATTAAAACTGTTGACAGTCAAATAATGGCAGTATCTCAAATGAACTACAGTGTTTAAATTTCACGATGTTCACTATAGTTGACTAGGTCAATGACCGACCATCGCAAGCTCAGTCTGCCATCAAATTTCATATTCTTATTAACATGCTTTTCATACAGTACATTCACCTTGAAGCGTTCAACATTATTTTTGCCGAACGGAATTTGCAATCGAAGATGTGAGACAAACTCTTACATACTAAGGTTATCTGCATAAACCCATGCACAGTTATTTGAGCTAATAAAATAAATTTGGCTCTTGGATGTCAGCCTCATTGTGTTGCCTCTTGTTCGGTTAGCAAAAAATAGCATGTCTTTTCAAACACGTGCCACTACATGACACACTTCACACCATACCATGAAAATTTTAAGCTTGCTCGAAAACAGTTTTGACCCTTCAACGCAAATACAATAAAGTGCCAACATTCAACTGAGTTGTAAGTTTTCACATTCTGCAAACAGCTAAACGAAATGTGCTGCTGCAAAGCATGACAGTTTCTGTTCATTAAGCGCAGCGCTAGTGCGTTTAACAGCGCCATCGCTTTGACTAGCTAAGTTCAATGAAGGCAAACGCAGCCATAAAAGCCAAATGGAAAAACTGCCAAACTGTAACGCATAAGGACTCTGTTGCAGTTACTAATATCGTGATTTGGCACATAAACAGCAAAATATTAAAAAAGGCAGAGTACTACAATGTTGCGCATCCTACGGTACTGGAGTTGGCACGGCAGCTGCCAGTAAAAATGGCAACAAAAATTCTAAGAAGGCCATAAGCAATTTATGAGCCTTGACTATTACCTCATGCCCGTGCTGAAGCTTAGCATGCTGTGTTTTTTACACCTTTTTTCATCATTTTGAAAATTTTCTTAGTAACACAGCATATTTAAAGACTTATTAGTTGGCTGCGCTTAATGAACGTGGCAAGTGATGTGAAGTGAAGTGAAGTGAAGTAGGCGCTTACCAGCGAGCGGTGTTAAATTATTTATTCAGTGTTGCGCTGTTTTGCTTTGATTTGCTCTAAGTGGAAAAGAAATCCTTTGTACTTACAAATGATATCTGGCTTAAATGATTTGAATAGCGTCAGCGAAAAGATAACTAAAACACAAAATTTCAAAGCATATAATAGCACGATAACAGCGCATAAGGCAGACAGCCTAGGAGCTATGCCCCATTCATTTAAGCTATTAATGCGCAAGTTAGATATTGTGTATGCAGTTTCTCGCTCACGTCTTAATGCAGATAATTAGAAATTATAACACGCAAAGACTTATTTTAATTAACTTATATTTGTGCGCATTTTTTATTCAATATTATAAAATATCTCTTCTCCAGCGCCAACGAAAATTATTGCCGCATTAACAATGCCCGCTTAGCAATGCTTTAATCTCGACATGCTTAATGTTTAATTATAATCAAATTAATTAGGCGAATGACTACCAAAACGCAGTGATTACGCTTTAGCACAAGAAAGCCTCAAAGCATGTGAGCGCACCAACCGAAAGCCAGTGGGAGATTTATTAGCTACATTATTAAGATTAACGAAATGAAATTACTGCTGTTTATAGAAAATTTCTTATTTTCATTTAGCATGTAAGCGAAAGGGGCTCACAGGCATCAAAAGTGTTAATTCTATCAATAAATTAATTTGTTAATAATTTCCCCTCGGCGTCAGTGTACTATCATGCCAAGCTATTGCCTCGCAAAATTTTTATAATTTTTTATCATAAAAACCAAATTCAAATTTCAGATTCACTTTTCAATTTTCGAGCATATTTTCGATATAAAAACAAAAGAATTTTTGGAGTGTTCGTTCTGTTTCACTTACAAAACCTGGCGTATATTTTAAAATATGAAATCTTTTATACACATTAAGAATACTCAGGAATTTCTTTCAAAAATCCTTTCTGTGAAAAAAAATAAATCTCATTGACAGTCTTATTATGCAATACTGCCCTTTATGAAAAAAAAAAAACTGTTAATAGAGAACCCGTTGAACTTATCATTTACATTTTCACACAAAAACAATGCTGATGTCGCAGCCACTTGTAGTTGTGTGTCTGTGGTTATGTTGCCTAAATTTTATTCGTAAGCAGCACTAACACATATTCTCCGCAGGAACCATTCGAAGCATAAATAAATAATGCATAAACGAAAAATATCGGAGAGTCGTTGTAGAACTACCCTTTTATAAAAATTCTGGAAGGTTTGATCTATGAGAGGTACTGAAATTTTTGGAATAATTTTGCAGCCAAAAACATTTAAATACCAAGCAAAACATCTGACGACTATACTCATTCCAGTGAAAACGACACCAGAAAGCCTTTGGGGGGTGTCGAATGTTGTAAACCAAAATTGCTCGAATTCGGGAATATTATTAAATTAATGCGAAATTATGTATTTTCAAGAACTTCCGGCGAAGTTTTACAATGAAATGGCATATTCTTCAAACCAAAAGTAATTGAGCCATTTGGGTTATTCAAAATTAAACTCGCCTTTTGTGTAAGCGCCCCATTTATTTTATTACTCCAGTTACCGTGATCGCATACTTTTCTCTCATTTTTTGCTCTATTCTTTTTTTCCAATGAAACACAGAGTTCAAACTAATTTGTACTATAGTTACTTGCAAATAACAAACCGATTTGAACATACGGTATTGAATTAAAGTAGCCAATCTCCGCCCCTAACATCAAAAAACTGAAAAGAGCACAATCGAAAATCAAGCGCAAACTGACTGGAGTTCATGCTACACTCAAAAAATTAACCTACACAAAGGCTGGAAAATGGATGTTGTGAAAAAAGTTTTCAATAATTAATACTTTACATATTAAGTGAATAACCATNTGAAACACAGAGTTCAAACTAATTTGTACTATAGTTACTTGCAAATAACAAACCGATTTGAACATACGGTATTGAATTAAAGTAGCCAATCTCCGAACAACAATTAGAAGATTCATTGAAAAAATTGATAATACATGGGCCTAGATAGTAAACTCTAAAAATTGAATTATTGCATGACATGATGTTTACTGAAAAGGCGGGTAATTATGATATTCCATAAATGTTAAGTTTTGTTCATTTGTTGTTAATTTTTTATTTATAAGATTCCGGAAAAGAAAAAACTGTTCAAAAAAACAGCAAAAATGCAATAGTCTGAAAAATGCAACATAAAATTCAACTTTTCCTTTTTAATTTGTTGCTATTCTTGAATTTTATATGGTAAAACTCACTTGAACGAAATTCTACTCCGTAAATTTACATTTCCATGGTACCCGATTCTAAAACTTTCCAAATATCACATATTCTGGTATTAATAGGAAATTTCGGTTATCACATGTCAGCAATTGAAATTAAAAATACAAAACGCGTCAACTAAAAAAATTTTTCCTGAGCACGGATCAGTTCCTTACCCGAAAATTTTGAATCAGAGTGATTATTAATCCATTTAAATAATATCAACCTAGTTAATTTATTTCAATTCGGTTTCCATTAGATTTTAACATTTAGATGTCCGACGTTTTACCGATTATTTCCAATACAGCACCAACTATGAGGATTTCTTAAGAAACACTTATCACTTCTACAAACGCAATCAAAAAGCTAACAAAAATCGTGGTTTAAAATGAATATTTTATATTTTTTTGTAAATATTTGGATATCATGAACGTGATTTCAATTTTGAAAATACGTACAATAAGCATATTTTATTAATCTATTTCAAAAAGTACTTAAGTTAATGGCCTTCGACAGGTGTTATTACACTTTTCATTTGTAAGAAATTAGAACATAATTTTTATGCGGTCTTTTTCTTTGTGATTATGGTACACAACTGCTTTTCACTGATTTAATTTACAATTACAATTATTAACAAAATTTCATATTTGCAGAGAACTATTAGCTTTTTATTTTTGAATCCAGTTTCACAAATGCACCAAGTGTTGACTTTGAAAAGTTAGATCGTTCTCGTTACTTAATTTAAAAATAAAAACATATGATGTTTGAAGTAGTGGCTTCCCCTCTTTTTTCTTTCTTTATTATCCTCTTCAAACTCTTGCAACAGAAGATTTTACTTAAATATAAATATTAGTCATGTGAATATAATTTAAATAAAATACTGTCATGCCAAGAATTCTGCTTTGCGATCTGCATATTAAAACATTTGCGTTCGAAGTACTAGAGGTAGAGGTATACAAAAAACCGAAACAAATGTGTGTACGCTGTTGGGCCATAAATTTTATTGCTTTCAAAATATTTTCAGTTATTTGTATATAATTGTTTTCACCACCATATTTTTATGACTCTGTGAGTTCAAACTTATTTTGCATTTAGCAGCAACAAAAGTATTGATTAAAAATTTCTTCTATTTATACTTGCATGCGGAATACGAAAAACAACGTGACACATTATTAAAGGGCATTATTTTTTCAAAACATATCACTAAGGATTAAAGCTATTTAAATGAATGATATTTGCTGACATATAAAGAATGGTGCTCTATATATCATCTTCATATATCAGACATTTATTAAATTATCTACCAAAAAATATAATTATTATTTGTTTAGAATTATGAATCCAGTAATCGAGCTTCATACATATTTAACATTTCCCTTTTGTATGCCTCTCCATAACTTCAAATTGGTCAACTCCTTCACTCTAGCCACTTCCAATATAAATTCATTTAAATTCAAAATTTGTCATTGGCATTTATTGTGTTATGCGGAAAACCGCACATCAACGTTCTGCTCGCTTCACTTTAGCACAAGCGCAGCTCGTGTAGTGCATAACAGTCACAGTAAAAGGAGTTGCTTCAAGCGACAAACTTTTTTAGCTACAGACACTTGAAAGCCATTTTTATAAATTTCACGCAATGAATATGCTGCCAATACATACGGGCATTACTCATACGCCCCTGCAGCCATTTGGTTTGCTTGTGAGCTAAACAGCTGACAAATACTCGTTGGCCCTTGGCACCGCCTGCTACTGGCTACTGCCCAAAATTGTCACAACTGCGTATCAAACTAAAAACACTGTTCATACTGATTAAACGCAAAGAATTCAAGGAATTCTTCAACTTTGTTGGGCACGGATCAAAAAGTTTGCACTACTTAGCGTAGCCGTCGACCAGTGTGCAAACATAGTTCAGTGTGGTTAATAAAGCATTACTCAACAGAATATTTAAAAATTTTTATTAAAATATCGTACATCAACAGGGCATGCCAAGCAGACTGAGCAATGAAGTTCTTAATTTAATTGCAGCTTCAGAGCCATTGTTATCAAAACACAAGCAGTCAGACATCAGCGCGAATTTATTATTTAGTTCTGGTGTAAAGTAATTTATCAAAGTTGTCTGATTTTGTTTTTTCTTCCTTTGCTTGTGCTGTTCCTGTAAAAAGTGCATATAAATAAACATGCGGAAATACTCTTTAAATATTAATATCATCATTTCAAGCAAATATAAAATACCATTTAAAAATAGCTTTGAGATTGCTTATATTTTTAAAATTATTGATTTATTTAGAATGTTTTGGTTGCTTACTTTAGTTGAGTGTGTGTATGGCTAGCTAGATTTGCACTAGTGTATTGCTATGTGTGCGCTAATTTGTTGCTTGTTTTCAATAAACCATAAAAGTATTTTACAGCGAAGCATTTTATTATTTTGCTTAACTTATTAGTTATGCTGCATGATATTGTAATTTAATAGAAAAGGTATATTGCACTATTAAGAAAATGACTAGTGAAGTTGCCACAGTAAAATTCTATCACAGTAGTTGGTAATGGATTTAAAGTTATCTAAAAACTTTGCAGAANTAAAACTTTGCAGAAAACACAGCAAGAAAAATAGCAAGCGATAATTTCAAATCAAGTAATAAAGAAGAGANAAAAACTTTGCAGAACACACAAAAAGAAACATAGCAAGCGATAAAATCAAATCAAGTAATAAGGAAGAGAATGAAAATCGAGCAGAAAGTCGAGAAAAATTATCGAATGAAGTATGAAGAGGGGCAGAAGTAAAAGAACAACTCCTAACTAGAGCATAACACATAGAAAAAGCAGCGCTGGAAAATATATTCATTTAGTGGTGGGAAAAACGAAAGGGATACCAAAAGAAGACGATCGTCTACGGGACTGATGTAGCGATGCATAAACTGTCTCTCTTTGCCATCACTGACAAAGAACAAGACCAAGAGATCACACAAGAGATACAGACAGAGATAAAGACATAGAAGAACATTAAGATACAATAACGCTAAAAGAAAAAGTGATATCAATTTATTTACTGTTTGTCGTACAGGAGTTAAAGATAATACGCGCTGAGCATTAGATCACTATATCAACCAAGTCAGCGATACGATAGTAACACAGAATCAGGCTTCAAACTAAGGCTTATGTAAGAACCCTAAGTGTACATATCGACAAGCAGCAAAAAAAAGAAACGGACTGAGGAAAAGTAGAGGAAAAGTTTTAGGCATGCGAATGCAAATATCAATTAATAAATAAGACAGTTATTTGAATATGCGAAGGGATACAAAAGAATAGGATGAAGTAAAAATCTNGAATATCAATTAATAAATAAGATAGTTATTTGAATATGCGAATGGATACAAAAGAATAGGATGAAGTAAAAATCTTAATAAGCAAAGCAAATGCTAAATCAAATTGCAATAAAGAGCTTTCATGCTTTAGAATAGAATGCTGATAGAATAGAGATGAAGATAGGCACACGAAAAATAAAGATTTAAATTTAAATTTTTTAAATGACACAATCACAAATGTTTTGAGTCATGGAAGTAGAGAGAGTTATTAAGAATATATAATAAAGATGGTGATTGAGGTATTTTTAACGTTGGAAAATACGATTTTTACATGCTTTTTGTTTTTATTTATGGAATTAACCAGAGGCAAACTAGNAGCCAAAAATAGTGTTTTGAATAATTTTAATTGCTATTTATTGTCTATATTTACACAGGACATTACAAAAATAAAATTTAAAGCATTAAATATTTAACTGTACATATTAATTGATATTAATTATATTAATTTTCCATGAAACCATTCCCTGATATGAAACGTGATTCAATGCTCACAGACATTTTAAAAGTAATTCTTAATTCCACACGCTTGGGCGCAACTGTGCGCACCGCTTTTGCAGCTTATTCCTTAGCTCTCAGTATAATAATTAATACATAATCATT
>JXPQ01000251.1:29639-39770 GCA_001014675.1 Ephydra gracilis
TCAATCGTTAACTTTTTTTTTGTTTATTTCCGGCAACCCGTTTATTTCTATTGTATTGTAGGTCCCACAACGGGAAAATATAAATTATTTATTTGCTTTAGAAAAAAAAAAAAACTAATTTTTCATTCAAGTTTTTAGTTTATCTTGATATATCTTTTACCTTACATATGCGTGTTTCCTTCAAAAAAATTAATTTAAGAGTGAGAAAAATTTAATTAAATAAAGAGATTACGAATAAACGATTAATTACTGATGCGTACTATAAAGTCGGTTGTTACCGATTATGGAATCAATCTTTTAATTTTTGTTTTTATTAATTTTTTTTAATTACTTTTGCAAAAATTTTTTAAAGCGGAAAAAAGTTCCATCAATGCTCTATTCAATTAATGCGACCACCGACATACGCATGAAAATTGAACCGTTCATTGAGAATTCTGCGTAGCTGACGCAGTGGTGCAAGCACCTCGTTTGAGCATCTTGAACGATGGAATGGAATAGCCGAACTCATTTTTTTTCGCAGAATTTGCGTTCAAAGCAATTAAATGTAATTTAAATATGAAGATCGGACTACAAGGAACGCCAAGCAGCAAATTCAAAGTGATAAGTTCCTAGCGTCTTTTGTATGGCGGCAGTGAATGGCAAGAGTCCATGTTCAAACTCGAAATTTGAAACTGATATTAATTTTTTTTTCAATNTGATTTGAAACTGATATTAATTTTTTTTCAATTTGAAATTATTTAGACTCAAATTTTCAATTTCTGCAGTCTTTTACAGCTTTCATCACGCTTGCGGCTTTTTCATTAATGGAGTACTATTATCAAAATTTAAAAGTAAACTTAAAGTTTCCAGCATCTTAAATAAATTGAACAAAATTTGTCTTAAAAATTCTTCATAAATTGCTTACCTTTTAGTAAAATTTTTTTCAGAAACTAAGTACAATGATAGATATCTGCAAGAATTAAAGAAATTATCATTAATTTCGTAATTATTTTTTATGTTGTATTTAAGATTATACACCTAACAATAGGAAAAGATTTTCAACTCTTTTCATACACATCGCTATTGAAATTGGCAAATGCATATTCATTTTGCGCATGCGTTTGTAATTCCCTGAACCCGCGTCCGGAGACCTAACAAAAGGCATAGCGATATGATCAGCATCAACACAGGAATTGATTCAGCCATGTTCGTCCGTCCATATGGAACAATAGAGAGAACAACTTCGGCTGGATCTACAACACTTAGTTCACGTATTTTTGAAACAAAGTTTAGATCTCCTTTTGAAATTGGTGAAGATCCCACCATTAATTCGGCTACCTCCAATACACCTATTCATATATATATTTATTCAAAACTATTGATATTTGTCGATGCATTTCTAAA
Source organism: Ephydra gracilis (assembly GCA_001014675.1). Taxonomy (NCBI): domain Eukaryota; kingdom Metazoa; phylum Arthropoda; class Insecta; order Diptera; family Ephydridae; genus Ephydra; species Ephydra gracilis. The sequence continues at coordinate 31,023 of JXPQ01000251.1, forward strand.
ATTAAGCGGGAAATTATTGCATATAACCGTGTTCCAAAAATGGACATGTTTGTATAAAAATCTGAGGTACTGCGAGGTCTCCATAGAAGCTTTAATCAACAGAGAATTAAACACAGTTATCAATTTGGTTCTACGAAATTTCAGTATGGAGTGGAAATAATTATAATCCAAATGTATACCACATTTGGAAAATCGGAGGAACCGCCAATGCATCTACAAAGTCTCAACAGAAGCCTTCATGCAGAATTTTTCGTAATTACCATGTTGATTCTACGAAATGACAGTATTGAGTGGAAATGCATAAAACCAATGTGTACCCAATAATGGGGTTGTTCCGATGAGAATTAAGGTACCTTCGGTACCCTTATGTGGTTCCAATAGCGGCTTTACCGCTTAATTATGTATAAAATGCATTTAAATTTTAAAATATTACAGTATTCAGTTTAAATAAGTATAATTAATTTGCGCACTATTGCTTCATTGAAATCAGCCACCTATTTGGTCCACAGAAAAGGAGTTAAAAAATTTGCTATGATTAAAATGTTAATCCAGAATAATTTAAACTATTTTGTTGTTTTTATTTAAATAACCAAGCAACGTGTAGTATACTGTCGGCCGAAGCCTTTATTTTTTGTTATTTTTTTATTTTAGAATAAGCTGGCCAGACAGAAAGTTCAGTCAATTACTTTCGTCACAACGTTCAATGCATTGGTATTAATGATATGTCATTGGCGTAAACCATATTTGCCCCTGAAGGTCGAATTGATATTTATCAAATCACTGCCCTTTTGAGCATTTGCGTTAAGCTTAACATTTTTGACGGTTTCAAGTCTTAATTCTTAGGTACTAAAACTCGTTATTGATACAAAAGCGTTTTCTGCTTGCAACCCGAAACGGATAGTCTCACACATTGCCGCTTGACTTTCATGGATTTTATGGATGCTTAAAATATGGAAATTCTGCAGCCACAAGCAGCTTTGCTACTTTACATAGTCTAATATAAATAAACGTAAATTTTCCAATTTGCAAAGCAACTCTAAGTTTGAGCTATTTTTAAAACGTGGAGAATATAATCGCTAGTGAATAAGTACACAATGACAACAATTCTCACTAGAAAGCTTCGCGCAACGCACGCCCACCCGCTTTGTAGACATCCGTATCCGAAGCAAGTTTGAGCGCATGGCAGCATTCTCTAGGATCATTAAAAAAATCCATAAACCGAAAGTTGGGCTGAAGAGATTGGAGTCCAGTATTCCTTGTGAACCCAAAGATTATTTTAATTAGTAATCAATTCTTGCACCAAAAAAATCAATCATCGGGAAGTGGTTTGCTAAGTGTAAAAGTGGCGTGCAGTGGACACTCCAAAGCAGCTGTTGCCAACGCAAGCATTAAAAAATTCGACTAAATAATTTCAGATGACCGCAGAGTGAAACAGCTCAAGAAAGAAAATAAATTATAAAAGAAACGTGCTTAACATATCGTGCAGGAATATTTTGGCACACAAAGCTATCGTATTTATGCATATGTACTATTAAAATGGCATAGAAAAATTATCTGACCGCTAGAGTCGCAGTTGNACATCTATGCATATGTACTATTAAAATGGCATCGAAAAATTATCTGACCGCTAGAGTCGCAGTTGCAATATTAAATTATTAAATAAAATTTTATCTAAAATATATTTACAACACGTAATACATTTAATTTAAATACTTCTACCTTTTTTTTCAAATTAATGACCTTAAATGCCAACTAGCGTCAACGATGCCATAATTTAATTATAAAAAAGCATAAAAAGCGTCTGAAATAACGAGGAATTTAGTAAAAATTGTGGAAATCGCGGGTTTATATGCATGCGGACTGAAGTTAAATAGCGTAAAATTGCATGCTGCGAATTGTGTAATCTTGTTTCCTAAAACAATCGAATAATGCATACATGTTAGAGCAGCATGCAGTTGTTGTTGTGCTCTATGATGAAAATTTAAATTCGATGCCGCCGCCATGCATTCCGCCAGCACATCAATATTTTGAATTATTTGTAATTTACAAAACTTCAAATTCGTTTTAATGAAGTCAGGCAACGAAGCTTCATCGAATTCAATCGCGTGTCTGCTTACTTCGTTTTTCTGGTACTTGATTTTGCGGTTATATAGCTAGTCGTCCATTGCGGATATGATTCTAGGCGCAATTATGCCATGCAGTGAAGTGTGCAAATGACTGCAAACATTCCCATCTAGTGATTAGCACACTACGGCTTTAGAATTATTCATTTTAATCCCACGCAGCGCTGCGGAATAAAAGTCTACCAATTAAACTTGAATGTTTGCATAGTAGAAAAATTAATAAAATTTCTTTGAATGAAAATTATGACTTAAACTTAATTATTTAATACACAATTTCATTCGAAATTCGCATTGCGAGCACATAAACTTTTAATCGGCTTCACTGGCAAGCCCTGCGCAACGCACTGACGCTGAGATAAAAATGTTCAAATTAAATTGTTGTTCAATCCGCTTATGCACATTACCAATGAAATAGAGTATATAAGAAACATGGCGTAAGCAAATTGCAAAAATTAAATAATAAAATTACAAAGGAAGCACAGTAAAAGAAAAATCCATCGCCTGTCAATGCTGCAAATATGAGGATAATGAGTATATGGCAAACAGAAATTGCTGAACAGCATTAAAATAAATTCGAATGAAATTTGCGCATAGCCTGCGTGCGGTATGAAAAATCCCGAAAAAACATGAACGCACATTCACGCACACACTCACACTCATACTCATACTACTGTGCGCTTAATGATTGCAATCGCTGTGTGACTTTGTTCGTGCGTGTTAAGCCTCATGGGTTTTCTGCCAGTACCAGACACACGTACACATTCAGAATCATGATAATGTGTAAGCGCTGAAAGTGTTGTTGTTGCGTCGTTAATTGTAGCACTCATGGCAACGCTGAAAAACGCGCAAACAGCGCTGACTTAAACCAAACAAATAATACCAGACGGACGCTTAAATGGCGCTGTTAACTCGGCATTTTTGAGCAATGAGCTGATAATGATCCTTGTGTGCATTTACACTTTCCCACTGTATTACTACATACCACACGCGAGTGTTACACAATTTTTTCGCTATTTTCCATTTTCTTTTTATTTTTTAATTAATTTCAAATATGCACAATCCCGTTTTATGATTATTGTGTTGCTCCTCTCTTCTCATATGCACACAGGTCAGTTGTCTGTGCTGTTGTCTGTTATTTAACACGCAATGAGTCGCACTGTCACGTGCACTGTGCACAGTCTGTGGCGCTGTCGCCACGTCTGTCTGTTTGTCGACAGCCACGCATTAAACTTATCAACATCATTATTATTATGCCCGACATTGTTGGCATTGCTGTTAAATGTTATTACGCTTCTCGTAAAATTACACAATAATTACGAAATAAAAACACAAAGCGTTCAGCACTCTAAAAACGTGCACAGCGCAGCAATCACAAGAAAGCAATTCTGGAAAATTTAAAGAGCAACTGCAAAATTGTACATCATTATGCAGCAAAAATGTGGAAAATGTCATCATTATTTCCCCTTATCGGTTAATTGCATTTTTCCTATCGGCATTTTGTTGACAAACTCACAGCACCGTGTTAACCTGAGCAAATAACATTTGCTGCTTAAATGTTCCTTTAAAATACTTCTGGGGTAAATGAATAATATTAATGCAGCAAATAGCTGCTGCTTCTTGATGACTCAGCAACCCATTTAACTAACATAAATTTATTAATGAAAATAAAAAAACGTAACCACCAGACAGTTAATGAAATTAAAAAAAAAAAAAAATTAAAATAAATTAAATTAAATGCAATGGATTGAAAAGATTTAAGTAAAAGACCAAACACTTTAAAATAAATAAAATTTGTATAAGCAAATACGCTGCTCAGTTAAATTTCAAAATAAGATTGAAGCATAGTGCAATAATTTAATATCATGATGCGTTTCCGTTTAACCTTTTCAGCACTTCCTTGGTGATTTTCCAATAACTACGCAATGCATGTATGACGTGGTCCATCAGAATTCGCTGACATACATAAAACTGTTTCTAATATATTCCGCATACATTTCGAAATCAATTAAAAATGGANAATCAGAATTCGCTAACATACATAAAACTGTTTCTAATATATTCGGCATACATTTTGAAATCAATTAAAAATGGGGACATGCAATTTTTTTTCAATTAGAAAGAATTTCACTTAAGCGATGAAAAGTTTTTTGGCAAAGACACATGTGGCGATTCTACATTAAAATATATATGATGTCCAAGCGGACTATTAGTATGGGAAAAAGCACTTCAAAGAACGAATATCATTTATTACACCACAATTAATATGAAATGATTGCAGCCAACAGAGAGTCACTTTTGGAATGAAAGCTTTCATTTGTGTACCAGCATTTTTGACGAGACTGGGTATTTTCAATAAACATCAGAGATATAAGAGGTTTTTCACTAATTTGAAAAATTAAAATTTATCTTACTTGTTTTTTTATATTCTTTAATGTAAGCATGTATATTTTTAATTGACTTTTTTTGAATATAATACAATATTACAAACGTTTAGTTGCGTAACAGCATTTATGACTTGACTATATATTTTCAGTAAGCAAATGAGGGCAAAGAGCAAATTTTTCAATTTCAAACCTCACTCTCTTCCCAGTTATTTTGTTTTCACATATGTATGATTAAGAAAATGCTATTGTTCCAAACAAAAGTTCTTTTTCTTTTCAAATATATATTTTTCTTTTATTATAAGTTTTTGCAACTGTTCCGTTCTTGGAACTATTAAGAAAAATTTAAGGCACCTCATGGACGTCATATTAGATAAGAAGTCCTTAAGTAAATTAAGAAAATGTGACTTGCCAACAAATGTTGTTTGCCATTTTTTTTCTCATTAAACATAATATCATAGTCAATTCAAAATATTAAAAATCATAAAAAAATAACTCTATATGCTGAAATAGAAAGTTCTAAAACTACTTTTTCAGCAGTTGAAACAACTGAAATTAAAAGCAAAACTTTTCGTGAAATTAAATGTTACAAAAATTATTATAAAACTCGTATTTGTTTAACAATGAATGTATGAAATCGTATTCTACCTTTTCATCGGACTCAAAAATCTTTACGCAAAAGGGTAACTAAAAAATATGTTGCCTGCTTTTTGGCGTAGTGGAACGAACTCAGTATCCCAAACGAAGCACTGCATTACTTGGTGCATTACGTTTAATAATAATTTCATTAAAAAATTCAAAACATATATAATGTTTTTTTATTATTAGACACAAGTTGAAGCTGATCGATAATTTACTAGCAAAAACCTGAGATAATTGGTTGCTATATAGTGTCGCAAAACGAAAATAATTAGGCACGCAAAATGGAATGAATGCAAAGCAAGGCAAGTATTTTACTCAGCAGTTGATACGTAGCAAAACTTAGATACGTACAATGGATATTCATCTATGCAGAGAATTTATCATTAATTTGTTTTCATTTTGTTTACCTTAAATATGGTTATTTTTTTCGTTAAAAATTCTATTTACAATAATTTTTCCGCATTGATAAGGGATATCATAGATATAATTACTTGAATAACTGCCACGCCTCATAGGAGTTTATGCCATTGCACATAAAGTTTCAAAATGTAACTGTTGGACCCAATTTTGCATCATTACGTACAATAAGTGATGCTCGTATACAAAGCGCATACTTCTCACAACATATTTTATTTTTGAAATGAAAGGTTAAGAAAGCTTAATCGTGTGGTGATATTTATTTTGGATGTGCTGCTTCGAGAAAACACATTATCCATGTGCTTTTTCAGCTTTAGCGCAAACTTGAGTACTTTAAATCAAACACAGATTGTTATGTAAATAAATGCTCAACTAGTGAGCTTTAGGTTTTTCAAACTGATTCCACTTCCAAGTGCGAAAGCTTCGTGAATGCGGAACAAACATGACCCCGCTCCGTTCTTATGATTTGATGCTCATTGCCAGCGGCAGCCTGCTGCCATCACTCAAATTGGGTACCACATACAAACTCGTCTAATAATTTGCATATCAAACATGTTGAGAGCAGCAGTTTTTCTGATACGACGCTTGACTATCGTAAATTTTGCATAATGGCCACAAAACATGCAGAACATTAATTGAAGAGAGTAAGAATCGGTAGCAGCAGCGTTGGCAATAGGCAAGAGAGTGTGCGCATAGCATTTTATGAAATGAACATTTTTTTTAGCAATGCGGTGCAACGTTCATGAAACCCTCGCACGTGTAGCTGCTACTATGAGAAACACCAACTGCAGCATAAATATAGCAATTCGGCTAAGTGCTTTAAGCTGCTTTAAAGTGCGCAAGCATCAGTAAAGTAGGCAGCATGCTAAGCGGAAGGCAAAAATAAATATTTGCAACATAAAGAGGAAATGTAAATAAAAGCGGGCGAGCGCAAAACGGAAAAAGTTTGAGCGATGNTGCAAAACGGAAAAAGTTTGAGCAATGGAAAGTTCAGTTCCTTTTACCAATATTCGGATAAGCAAAGAGCACCAACGTAGCCTGCATCCTTTGGGTGTGTACATGTTGTAGTTGTAAAACCTTTGTGGCATTTTAAAACTACCGCCTTTGCGTTCAAATTTCAAAAATGTCGGTAATGCTATGCAAATATTCAAATGACTTGGCTGTTGCCCGAATGCTGCTCGATGAATCCTTAAGGAGCATTTTATTTTCTATTTTTTTAAGTATGTTAAATTTCTGAGCACTGAGCATTTAAATATGCGCTTGATTTCTTATTGCATTCATTTTCTTGGCGCATTTGGGTTAAGTTCAATTTAACATAAATTCAAACGTATCATTAAATGCTTGGGTGTTGCCCCATAACAATTACATTTGCGGAAGCAATTTGTTTAATCTGCCAGTCGTGAAAATCTCAAAGCAAACACACTGAAATAGGTTGCTGGGTGATGCTTGCGCATTTATCGATAATTTGCATTAAATATTTGAATTGCAGTGCGGCGCCTATGCTGTTTAGCAACTTTTTATAATGTTTCAAAAATACAGGTTAATACCAGTGTGTTGAGTAGCGAAAAAATATGCAGAAAATTATCTAATGGTTATTTAAGCCAATGATAAATATGATTTATAAGGTAAAAATGGCAGTACATGCCAAAACAGAAGGGTGTCATATTTTTTGACACATTCAAAAATTTCGCTCAGTATTCCAACTAAATCTTATAAAACATGTATTTTATGACTTGTTAGTAGCGTCTTGCTTTATTANGCTAAATCTTATGAAACATGTATATTATGACTTGTTAGTAGCGTCTTGCTTTATTAAAACAAATTTGATTGTAGGTCCGCTGGCAAGAGGGTGTAGAGATTGTTGTGTCTGATCTAGAGTAGCAAACGTCTTAGCTGCAGGAAAGTTTTTTCTCGTTATCAAGAAAAATTGGAATAAAAATTTGTTATCATCACGTTGTTATGCTTCTGACTGCAGGTGTTAGTGGGATCAGTCAATGATCACATTTGAGAATATATTAGAAATTCTGAGCTGGTGGCTAAACCATTGTTTACATTAAGCCCTTTCAACCTTTGTGTATTCCGACTAATGTCAACCCACTCAAGGTATATTGGCTGTTACGGCATTCTGGCGATTTGCTCGACTACTCAAGCGCTTTAGACTTGTTGCACTCGTGAAGAGTTCATTATTAGTACGTCGTGATTGACGTTCAACTTATTTTTCTAGATCAAAATCTAAGCTCGAATTAATGTTTCACATTTTCTTTTTTTTCGGCAGGCCATGTTAGTACGGATAACTCAGATAAGCTCTACATTTCACCGAAAATACTCGACTTGTGATGCATAAATTATGCACTCAAGTGCAATTAGCTTTAACAGCTGTCACTGACTTGATTACCCACTTGCTAATAAATAGTTATTTGAATGTTGTTAATGACGTCTTTTGCACAATAAAAGTCTTCAACACTCAGCACGCGCAAATTGACACAACTCGAATGCCCTATGCTCGCTGCAGGGATGGAGAGTGACAGTGGGCGCGCTAGCAAGTGGAATTAAATAAAAAGTGCTGCCTATAAATTATGAAATGTCAAGCTTAAAATGCCTATTTTCCGGCCATACTTGAACTTAAACCTAGTTGCCAACAAACATATAAATTTAATGGCGTAGTGGAAACAAGAACATAAGCAGCGGCAAGAACAAGTCATATGCATAAAATATTGGCGTCTCTTGGCAAAGTTTGTCATGTTTGCGCTCTAGCGAGCAGCCGCAAAACGCAAACACACCAGTGAATGCCACAGCATGCCAGCGGTTGAAGCGCAAATGTACAATAGCAACCATAACAATAACATCGAGCTGTGCCAGCATCTTATCAATATTCAGTGTCAAGAGTTTGCCAAGTGTTTGCAGGCACTAAAATAGTAAAGCCATTTGCTGCCGCAAGAAAGCAATTGCCTCGCCACACAAGTCAAAGTGTTGGTATCGCTTGCAAATGCCACGTTGGATTTTGTTTTGAATGTGCCATAAATACTTTTTTTAATGTTGCATGAAATTATCATTTCGTAATGTGAAAAGTTTGTGCATGCAAATGCTGCGAGCAAGTGCGGATTACTTTGAATTGATTCGAATTGTCGGCGTTAAAATATCCAAATTGCATGTTTCAGACAGCGTAGAATTACCACAGGCCCTGC
>JXPQ01000273.1:16161-28834 GCA_001014675.1 Ephydra gracilis
TTTTTGATACACCTATTAATTATATTTCTTTTTACTCTTTACTGAAATATTGTTAAATTAACAAAATAACTATTAATAATTTATCATTGAGGCCACAAAGGTATACTGGAAGTACCTCTAATTTGCATCCAATCGATCCCAGGATTGGTACACATATTCATTATATTCATTTTCACTCAACACAGCAATTTCGTATGATTAAAATAATATATATGCCTATAACTCAGCATTAAAGACTTTATTGAGACCACATATGTGCACTGGAGGTAGTTCAGATTTTCATGCGATTACGGCCATCTTTGGTACACATTTAGATTATATTTATTATCACTCAGTAGAATCGTAGAATTACAATGATATCTGTGAATAATTCAGAATTAAAACCTCCATTTGGGCCACATAGGTGCACTCGAGGTACCCCTGATTTTCATCCAATCAAGTTTATTTTGGGTACTTCAATGAAAAATATCTATTCTAACGGCTTTAGTAGGCTTAAGCGCGGAATTTTAAATAAATATATATATAAATATGTGTACTGGAGACACACGAAATGATGGTCGGCTTTTAACCAATTACAAAATTACTCAAGCTCTTCTTTCTATTTCTTGGATACGAAAGGATACTCTTGCGTAAATCAATTCCTTTGGAGATGCTGATCATATNTATTTTGGGTACTTCAATGAAAAATATCTATTCTAACGGCTTTAGTAGGCTTAAGCGCGGAATTTTAAATAAATATATATATAAATATGTGTACTGGAGACACACGAAATGATGGTCGGCTTTTAACCAATTACAAAATTACTCAAGCTCTTCTTTCTATTTCTTGGATACGAAAGGATACTCTTGCGTAAATCAATTCCTTTGGAGATGCTGATCATATCGGTTTGTATTTCAATAGATCTCTGCAGCCTGTTTGGGGGTGTTACAAACGTACCGTCAAAACAAGAATACACTTTGTCAATTTCATTGGCGACTTGTATAAAAATGAAATATAAATATAAATTTAATTCCCTTATTTCTTTTTAAATAATTAGTTATTTAGATGGATTTATAATATGTTTGCACAAGAAGCAGAAGAAAATTGCGTCGTTACCTTGCAGACTACAGTATTGGTTATGTGCTGCCAAGGAAAAACTCTTCTTCGGTTGCGCCTTGTTTCCTATTCGGTACCACGTTATTATACCTGCGAAAATAGGTTGGTTTATTTTTTAAATCATAATCTTGTTAAAATAATCGATTTTACTTTCTTCTTTCTGAATGGACAACTTGGTTCGCCATTTTTTTGGTATCATGCTGTACAATGTTATTTTTCTGCTCAAACAATTTTAAGATGTTTCCAAGCCTTTCCCATTTCCGCCTATCATATAACAGTTTTATGTTGTGAAATAATATATCTATGGGGATTATTTCATTTATTACGAGCACAGTATTCTCAGCATCGATACCTATATATTTCTCTTAATGGAAATCTCTAATTACTCAACATAAATTTATTTCTTTCATGTTTACTGTGAATGGTGCTGAGAGCTGTCTTAAGGACATTTGGAACTGCTCAGCACTGCACACGCACGCACGCAGCGCGTGAGCGACAAATGCGCTTACTGCGGCCGTTGCTGTCAAACTGATTATTTAATTTGCAACTGCCAGTAAGTTGTATGTGTGTGCACAAACACATGATTTAAATGGTCAAAACATGATATTTGTAGGCAAACATAAATTGCTACGAAGCTGCAACAAAGTGAAACAAAGCAACATCGATGCCAAAGTTGGGCACAACCGACCACATAATGCCCATCAGGCGCATCATCGTTTAAATACTACATTTTAAATGCTTTAGCATTAAATTTCGTTTATTTTGGTTTTCAGTTACTTACTGAATCCATTTAACACGGCATGAAAGTAGAATATAAAATTAAACAAAAAAAAGTGCGATAAAAGAGAATTAAAGAGGAATTTCGGTATTTTGAGCCCCAATTTAATATATTCTGCTTAATTAATAGAATACAATTTTTTGGACGAAATTTCAGAAACTTATGTCTTTCACTTTCGCTCTGTATTTTCAATGGAGGTGCCCAAAATAAAGAATCGATTAAATTGAGCATAGATCACACCCATTTTTGCTGTATGCAAAGTAAATCTGGATTGGAGCATAAGAATTAGAATTTTGTCTTCACATAAGAACGGACATTTTTTGTAAATTGTGAAAGGTTTGATTTATGAAATCTACCATAATTTATGTTCCGATTTTGCTCCAATTGCAAAATATTATAAACACGACCCAAAAACGTTTGAACACGAAAACTCTGTAATTTGCGAGGCATCAGTGTAAGGGAAAACGGAAGTATATAGAGGTTGGTAGGTAAGCGTGGTTGCTGATCCATTTCTTTTATAGTTGAAAGTATTACTATTATACCAAAAAATGACGAACTTGACGTAACGTTTTCAAATAATGTCCAACTACCGAAAGTAAGATAGACTGGCATAATCGTGATAACCTGCATGGCTCTATCAATTTTAACTTTTTGTCGATTTATTGTGTATACCTTTGAGAGACATATGTTCGAAAATTTTTATTTCTATATATTACATACTTAACACCAACCCATAAAACCCTCAGCCTATGACTGAGGAGAACTTTTAAGGATGTACAATTATTTCTGAGCATTGACAGGCTCCATGCCGTTTACTTACTTGCCTTTGGTTACATGCAGTGAAATTTTATTGACATTCAAATCAATCTGTGCCTTGTGTGTGCATGTCTGACAAAGTAATCATTTGCTTAATGCCAGTATTGTGGCATTATATGGTTAACAAGACGAACGGCTAGCTAGAGAGACACACGAACAGCAGTAAAATACACGCACAGTCGGGCAATGTGAAATAAGTAAACGCCGTGGTATATAGGCGATTAAGCCATTTTTATAAATTGCTCGCTGCCAGAAGCAATGCTAAAAATTCAACTGCTTGCTGCCGCGGGAAAGTGTTCATGTTCTCTCCTCTGATCACGGCAACCACGCAACACGAATACCAGCTGTAGCAACAGCTACTGGGCTTTGGTTGAAAGCGCAAACGAATTTTTATTCCGAAGAAAAGAAGTTTCAAATACAACAAAATTAACTTTTACAAATGATAAATGCAAAAACTTCAGGGTTAAATAAATTATTGGAAAATGCAATGAGCTTCATCATACGGTGGCAAACCGGTAAAGAATGAACGTATTATGAAAACAAGTTTAAGTTAACCATTAATGGGAGGTTAAAAAAGAATTTCAAGTTTTTGTTATATAACAACACTGGTGCTCAGATATCTGCCAACACGGTCGTTCAAAAACGCATATCGCATATCCCAACAGTCAGGAAACGGTTTTTCTATTTACATTGCGTTTGGGTTTAAAATTTCTAGTTGCCTACCGTGGTCGAACAACATCAACGCAATAATTAAAGTTTCAGAATTACTTGGAAATTGTAGTAATAGATAAAAACAAAAATTAATAATTGTAAAAAAATAATAAGTAATGAAAATCAAAAAAGTAGAAGGGAGCTGTGGGTTTAGACCGACGGTATTATATGTCGGTGCATAATTTTTAAAAATGAATTATTGAGTATTGAATTTTAACTATACCTTTGAATATTAACCGAGATTGCTAAGTTGTGATATTCGTACTTATAACACCGAACTTAATCAAATTTGCTAGATTATATTGGCTTTTCAATTTCGTGGGAGTAGAGGATTTTATCTGATCGCATATTTGTTGTCCTTATTGGTTTATATTGGCCAATGTTGGTTGATATTTGCGCGGTATTGTCCGAAGAGACAATTTTTCCAATAAATAGCTGTACTGCGGATAACCATGATTTGTTTTTTGGTCATATAGTCTTAATTTTATTTCAGTTTCAAATTTGCCATAAAACTCTTATATTTGACGACGAAGATAAGCACTCTTCGCCACAACCTTAAAATTTAACTTCTTTGAATTTCAAAGAATTTCTTTGAATTTCGAAAAGAATGGCGCCGCATCACTGCTGAGGCCAAGACCTGCACCAGGTTGCAATGGCCAATTAAGTAAAGATTAATTTCAAATTAAGTCTTAAATCTCATACATACACTGCTGTTAATTTGATTGCCCTAACTTGAGATGTTGACATGAAAATATTTATGCTCTGAAATCTGTACGCAGTACAGTGGTAAAGACGCAAAAAATCACACAAAGCAGTAAAAGAAATTGTTTTTAAAAGGGTACAAAAACAAAAATACTCAAATGCTCCCTATATTTTCAATACTTTACATATTTTTGTTCTCTTGAAGGATCTCCAATATTGCGTACAACTTTTAAACCCCTTTTTCATAAGGAACTATATAAGTTAAATGAGTAAACTCGTGGTATTTGTTCAAAAGCATGTAAAAAGCTCTTCTATTGTATCATATAACTGCGTAGATTTTTCTTGAGACCCATCTGCAAACCTTCTCTATTATAGTCAAGTTTGGGAAACATTGATGTTATTATCCACAAACCATTTATTAATCCGCCGCCCTACTGAAAAATCCTACCAAAATATTGCTTCAAAATAAATGTCTTCTATTGCTAGACTTTTGTAATCCTGTCGCCTTTCAGAAATCCCCATATATTTTGCCCTATGAAATTGAATTGCCGCCCTTACCACGACTGAACGAACGAGACGGTAACAACTGTGATTTGAATTAATCATGAAAAAATACTGGATATCATTAGGCCCATTCAAAAACAAATTTCGCACTTCAACTTGGATAATCCAATGGAAGGGCAGTCTAGCATCCTTATAATTCTAGCTTTTTCTTCCTTTTTTTTAGTCTTATATGCGGACATTGTCGATTCATTCTGCGCACTGCCCGCAATTCCTAATTTATCCTCAAGCGGATGCAGCAGAATTAAAAGCTTAACGCAAAATTACTCCGTAGTTGCTCTAGTTTTGTGGTCTGTATGATTCTTTTCATAATTTTCACAGCCTCACAAGAAATTTTTAATTTTCCATCTCAACCAATTTTTGTGCTTGACAGCAAGCATTTTCCCGATTTTTGTAGCGTTTTTCTTGTCCCATATTCTTCACGCTCTAAGAAAGTAATTAATGATTTACAAAATTAAGCACCTAAAACGATGAAAAAAAATTCTACTCATTTTTAAATATTTTTTCTTTGAAAGTTTGAAACAAATTAATAAGCGTTATTAAGTTTCCCTTTTGAAATTTAAGAAAAAAAAAAGGCAAATTCCATTCCTTCTTTTCGGCATCAGTAAAAATTGTATAGAAAGAAACCTTTTGTTCATTTGAAACAGATTTGAAAACATAGCTGTATTTATTATGATTGATGTCAAAATTTCCAGTGAGGGTATGCAAATGACAAACGGTGTATTCGTGGAAAAAGTTTCGTTTTCATTTCGAACAAAAACTATTGGAAGTACCAAAACATTGGCAAGTTTGAAAACACATTCGCACTTCACGCTGTCATGTTACTGTTAAGTCCGAACACCAAATTTAGTTAATTCAGTCTATGCACATTTTTTCAAAGTTCATGAATTAATTAAGCCTTGCTCAACACATTATTTCTTAGTTTTGAAGAAGGATGGAATTAATATGGAAATTTTTCGAAGATAATTTAATGAGTAACGGAATAGTCTAAGTGAATTTTAGCATTGAAACCAAATTTGAATTAAATTTAATTTAATTTCCTTAAAATGACAGAACTGCCTCTTTACCATACTACGTAGTATCTCTGGGGAAGAGTTATGGAACATTACAAAATTTATGGATCATAATGCTTTCATACTAATCTAAACCTTTTCATTAACGGTCAGTCAGTGAATGGAACAGTTCAGATGATGATAAACAAGAACTAAGTGACTCGTCGGATGTAGGATTGGAAAAAAGAACTGCACTTGCAAAGACGCTAAATATATTCTTTAAAAAAAAAATATTGATTGCATTTGATTACAAGTGCCATTAAATCCAGGCAGCAAAATCGAAATATCTTTGAGGCATCCCAGCACTGGAAAAGATAAAATAATGCTTAAGGCGAATATCGAAACTAAGTGAAAATGTTTAATATATTGTAAGCATGCACAATCCACACTGTCGAGCATGATAATGCCAAATGGAATGCCAACGAATTGTTTACTTTTAGATCTCGTTTGGATTAAGTGCTCAACTAGAATAAACTAAGAAATATTTTTGTTTTTCTTCAATGTGTTTATCATTAGAAAATTACTGTATGTGGTTATTATGTTATTATAACAAAAGCTTCCATTATAATTGCTAGAAAAAGGGGATTCGAATTTGTACCGGATTTATCCGAAATAGTACACCAATTATACGCATTTTTTTAGGATTTCTCAAAAAAATCCATTTTAGATCGATAAGTTTATGCAACTCTACACTTCTCAGAGGGTCTAATAAAGGTGTATGTATTTTGATCAATTTTTTATTCATAAATTTCGACAGCACTGTTAATTTTAAAACATTTACTCTAAAACTTTAAAAGTTATAAACGTGTCTCATTTAATGAAAATATGCAATATCTTGTATATAAACATATAAATACACATAAAAACAAGTAAAAAGATAACAGACGGCTTAGGCCGACAGTATAATACTCTTGGCTGTTTTATTAAATAAAAAACAACAAAGTGCTTTAAATTACTGTGGATTAATTTGGTAAATTGTGGAAAAATTTTTTAATTCTGATTTCAATAAATCAATGGTACGCACATTAACTATATTATGTGTATATTATGTTCATGAAATACTGGAACATTGTAAAATTTAAATGTCATCTATGCATGATTCCATTGGAACCACAACAGTGTACTGGAGGTACCACCGATTGTTATCCAACCTAGTCCATTTCTGGTACACACCGCAAATAAATGTTTTTATTTTCACTGTATATATGTATGTACGAAAGTTAAGTGATAACTGTGAAAAATTCGGCATAAAGCCTCTTTTGGAATTTTATAGGTGTACTGGAGGTACCGCTGACTAGAATTATACCATGTCCTTTTTTGGAACACGGTTGCATGCTTTAATTTCCCGCTTAATTTTGAAATTTTTTTCAATGAAACCTATTCTAACGGATGCAGTTCGCTTAAGCTCGTAATTTTTTATAAAAGATGTACTAGAAATACCCGAAATATTAGTTAGAACTTAGCCATATTCGAATTTCTCTTAAAATTTTTCCATAGAATGTATACCAAGGTTTGTTTATTTAACTCATGGTAAATCAATTCATGTGGAGATGCTGATCATATAGTTATATATTTTGATAGATTTCTGAAATCTGGCTCTGGCTGTTACAAATGTATTTCAAAAATATATATATACCAACATAATTTCATTGGCGACGTGTTGAAAAACAAATACATTTTTTGTATACATAAAAGTCATTCGGCGCTCATTAATAAATACATTTTGGCCATCCTGCCTAATTCAATGTGACAATTTCTATTAATAATTTAGTTTTGAAAATTTGGGACATACAAAGCAATATCATATTTCAAACTCATGCACAAATTTTAATGTAGGTACAATGTTGCGGCCAGTATGTTACAAACCTCATAACAGATTCATTTAGAAGCTTCTAAGTAGCTAATTTTATGTGGTGTTCATCCGAAATGTTGCCTTATAGCTTAGCCTTTGACTGATTCTTTTTTGGTAACTATTTTAACAAAAAAATTAAAGCTTTCGTAATTGGATATACTTAATCAGCGGGCCTAGCCTACAGCTACCTTAAATAAATCAAATTAAATAAAATAAAGTACACAATAGAAAAAAGTAGATTTAAAAAATGACTACGCTGAAAGTTATAAACGACTAAAACTAACAGCGTAATAAACTCCGCGGAGTGCAAATTTTTCCTTGAGGAAACAATTACATTTTTAAAATATGTGAGTTTAGTGTCAAGCTGTTGCAATTTGTTCCATTAACGTTAATACACAAATAAATCTGAGGACTATCTGTACCCACTTTTTGTTTTAGATTTACTTGAAATCAACCAAGAATTGGTAAATTAATGCAAATAAAAGAATTAGAGAAAGGTTAAGCAAATGATGTAACTTTAGAAAACAAATTTCTCAAAGAGAAATTGCATCACAAAAAAGTTGATTTTATATCTAAAAACACTCTCACTGCTGTTCATACAATCAATACAATCATGATTAAGGTGGGAAGACTCAAGGATATTTATTTTATTTGAATTATGAAATTTAGATTGAATTAAGTTATTGAATGGGTTAACACCAGTTCAAATGCCTACATACGTGAGGCAGAGCTATATCTGGCTTTCATCTTTTAAAACCTGTTTTTACCTAACGCATCGCTCATAATTATTTGCGTTCAGCCATGGAATTTCCTTGAACTTAGTCTTTGAAAGTGGTTTATGGAGCTTGAAACCCTCCTTTCGAACTACAAATTTCTCAACTTTTTTATACAATTATGTTCTTTGTGGCATACTAAATGTAACTCATAAATAAAAGCTCGTTAAATGAATTTGATGACGCTCACCAAGTTTTGTCAAAGGATTTAGGACCCAATTTTGAAAAATATGATTGGTAGCCGTCACAGCCAATAAATTATTTGAGAACTTCGCGGGTGGGCTTCATGTATACCAAATCAACATATTACACTGCAAGTATTCATTTATTTTATAGAGAACTATTGCGACATTAGAAATAATGAAGAAGATGGACTTGAATCGAAAAAGAAATTACATGAAATAATTCCCAGTTCCGTCAAAGATGTTAGACGGCAAAGTAAAGTAAAGATGGAAAAGTTCTTTCAGTATAGTACTTTCAACAATAACTTATATTACTACGCAGATCATAACGTGTGATCCCGTATTCATCAATATTTCGTTCATTGCTTTTAACCAATTAGGTTTATCAAATAGCTTTTTTCAACGTTGGATAGCTATGCCGCTTTATTTAGCGATTTCTCGAGTAATTTAATATCTCAAATAGATATTCAAAGCCTTTTCTCATAGTTCTTACGCCTTATGGACACTCTCTTCCATTTTGGTGCAACAGACTGTTTCCAAATATTTCGGAAAGAAACTTCTGTTTATTCAATGTATTTAAATTTTTGGCTATATCCAACATATTTTTATTAAAATTTTTGATTTTCTCTTAAAAACACGACTATGCCAATGAGATGGACACATCAAAATATTTACCGATATGGTGAGCATCTACCCATGAAATGCGCTAGCCTTGTCCATCCGTAATGGAAACTGGAAAGAAATTGTTAAGCTAGATTAAGTAAATGTGACAAATTTGAGATCAAAGCTTGAATTCAGTCACGATCTGATCAAAGTTTCAAGTCCCGTCGGTATGTCTTCTTACTCAAACTTGGTTGCTGAAAACTATTCATTTTAACTGTTAATATCAGTTGTAGTTTTCAAATTTCGCAAAAACATAGAAAAAGGTATCATCCAAGCAATTTCCGAAATTTAACACATAAAAATAAGAAGTACCTTTAGTGTACCTTTTTGTTAAATGCAAGGGATTCATCAAAATTAGCCCCATTCACCATTTAAATTTAACGAGTTTTTATGGAGTTGGAACATATATTTTCCAAGCGCATAAACAAACTGAGAACTACTGGATAAAAAATAGAATGCACACAAAATTAGTTTTTTTTTCAATTAAAGAAAATTTTATAATTTAATTGTGATTTATGTGCTCAACATTTCAGCTAAAAATGGGCATGACTTACAGCACACCTATGTTGTTTAAAAATACGGGTTTATAGAAAATTGGCATAATTTTAATCGAACGGAATTTCATTATTTAATATTATACAAATTATGAATGTATCTGGTCATGATTGAATGATATTTTGGATATACAACAGCAGGGTTCCTTATCAATTACTTTGTTCAAGCCGAATCAAGATCAATTGTGAAGCGACGTGAAAAACACTATTTCATTTATTTCACGTGCAACGTTCATATTTCACAAAGAAACCACCTTCACGCAGTTTGACTTGGTTAAATAGGTTAGTATTACTGTATATACGGTCTCAGAAACCAATGTATCTATATCTTAAACACTTTCCGAAAGCAATAAAACTCAAAAAATAATGCAAACAATTTTAGCTAAACAATTGAAACACCAGTAAAACAAAATGTTTTTTGAGAATTGCAATCTGGGTTTAGATGAAAACATAGCTAGTCTGTTGCTACAATGCAAATCGTAGACTACTTAAAACCAAAATTTGACGATGGCCAGCCGAGAATTTTGTGCCGTACTCGATGATAGATGAATACATTTCTGCATTTTAAATTAATTTTGCATGTAAATTTATTTTTTTTTTTTGGGTGTAACTATGAGTTCTATCAACATTTTTATAGAACAAGTTAAGGTTCATCTTTTTAAACGTTTCACCATTTGCATATACTGTCCACCAAAGGGTTTTCCAAAATGTCAATTCATCTAAATTTTAAACTTTTTCTGTTAAAATCTGGCATCAATTCTTATTTTAATTAAATGCAAACTATTTAAGAATATCCCCGTAATGGAGAAGGTTTCAAAAAAAGCTGCCATATCATTTATTTACAGTAACAGATTGAATACTTTGAACATAATACTTATACTTATAAATTCTTCTTCGTGATTTCATTTAAATGACGTTTATCAAATTATGCTTTGTTACATGCTCATGCTCATGCAAAACAAATGCACAAAACTCTAGCCTTATAAAAATAGGCTTAAAAAAATGGTTAAGACTTAAAAAAAATTTTGTTTTATTGGCACATACCGGAGATAATGGAGTTATGAAAAGTATTATGATTTTAATTTGAACATGGCATGGCTCAAACTCTTTGCATGTACTGAATAAATTTCTCTTTTGCGAGTATACCACATGCGGTGCATAGCAATTATTTTACTTGTTAAATGCTTGATTGCTTTTTACGAAATTTTTGTATAGTTTTGTTATAGTAATATTTTCAAAATAATAAACAGACACAATAAGCCTTCGAAAAAATGATTTTTGCTTTTATTTCCTAAAATTTCCAACTGTTTTCAGCTACAACACAAATTTTCATAAACTATTCACAGATTCGGTGGAATGAAAATGTTGCAAAAAGCTTAACCAAGAAATAATTTATTGAGTAAATAGCAATAGATGCGTTCATTAAACAATCACTAGGAAATATTTGTTATTCTTTGAATACTCAATTGTTCTAAATATAGGTCACACACGTATGTGCAGTACGCTTTCCACTTAATCAGAGCCAAATTACGTCAGTTGTTCTAGTGATGAGCAACTTATTTCTACAAAAAATTCACATTAGTATTGGAGCTATGTTAATTTATGCAAGAGAAATCTTTCAATATTTTTGGAAATAGTGCTTCTTAGAACTATATTTCGTTTATTTCGTTAAGCTGAGAAAGAGAATTTCGTCCAGCAACATTGAAGGAGCACAATGACACCATTTTAAAACTATTAAGCAAAAAAAATAAAAAAATTAAAAGTAATACTTAAATTAATTCAACGCGTTTTCATTAACCAAAAAAACCAAGAAAAAACCAAAAACAAAAAGTACCTCCAGGAATAGTTGGTAGGCTATTTCCATGCTTTTTTCCAAATAAAAATTTAATTGTGATTTCTGAGGTTAGGTTCCAGATGCAGCCTATGATTGTGCTTAATAATATAGTTAATGACGTATTGTCATCTGGTGATTTGCCTGTTCAATCGCTTTACTATGATGCTCCTATCAAAAGTTTAACCTAGTAAAGTTTTATATTGACAGAAACAGAATAAAAATATATTTTTCATGGTTGCTTCCCCACTCAGATTAATACAAAAATATATATTTTTCTAACGGTTTCGAATTCTAACTGTACTCAACAAGACTGAAGTCATTCAGGTTTTAGGACAATCACTTTTTGAAGAGAATATCGATTTCACTTGAAAGATCGGGTAGTTCGGACTTGTCCTAATCTTACGCTGGTTTTAAGGAACTCTTTGTCGCTGACTTTACAATAAGTTTAAACCATATTTCTGTTAGTTAAACTTTTCATATAAAACCAGTTTTTCACTATTACTAAGTGATTGACCCTTAGTGCATGTTGAGTGTTTCTTGAATGAATCATGAGTGTACCTTCCAACCTAACCAGACCTGTCGTATCAGTTGTTTGAGATTGTCTTGCGCAGAAAGGATGGATTAGCAGGAATAGATAACGTAACTTAAAGTTTTGTTAACACAATCTTTAATGTTTAACTTGGAATGACGCCGAACAAAACCAGATTCGCAATATGGGTATACGCAACAGTCGGCAACAAAATTAGGTTTTTGACCTTGTTCTTAATATATGGCAGAATTCAAACATACTATCAAATCAGGCAATCGTTACCACTATCAATTATTTTATTATATTTTTATTGTTTGTTATTAGCATTGAAGTTTTATTAATTATTTAAAATATTCTTATAATAATAATTTTTTATTTCTCGCGTCTGATATAAATAGTTTTCCAAAATCTTTTATGTGTCGAAAATAATGACTCAGTGAAAAGCTCATAATGTGCTTGCTACTGTAGCTTATCATGCAGATGTCGTGACGTTTTTGATAATCAGCATTATATTTGTACTTTTTGAAACTTTTTATGTCATAATTATTTGTTTATGGCTCCCAAATGTAA
>JXPQ01000297.1:114104-126353 GCA_001014675.1 Ephydra gracilis
CAACTGGTCGCTCAGTTGTAAATCCTTTAATTGGTTGAAGCTACATTAATTGAACGTTAAAGCCATAAATGGCATACCCACCTTTCATTTTAACCCAAAAACGAAATTTAGAGCTATCGGGGCGACTGTGTTCTTTTCCCTCTAGTGCCTTAAGTATGCGCGCCTTTTTCCGCATTGTTATGGTCTTGGTTTTCGCCTGATCGCCATAAGTGCTCAATGCCCAAGGCTGAAAAAGCTGCATGCAAGAAAAAAAAAATTAGACCCCGATCGCCTGCCCCTTCAAATTTCTTACTTACAGCATAAATATGCTCACGCTGGCATTGCATCTTCTGCGCTGTGGTGATACTATCGAATTGAGTAGAACTGCCAGCATCCTCCGACACAACAATGTCTTCGTCAACGTCAGCATCGTAGGCCGTGTCTGCCGGCTCTTCCGCACAGCGCTTGCCATTCGTACCATCGGTTGAATGTTCTTCATGCTCATCTATTGAGTACAGCTTCCTTTTCGTGCGTGGCACAGCTGAAACGCCACTTTGCTGCTCTTCGCTTTGCTGCTGTTGTTGAGGCTGGTCTTCTACCGTTCGTATGTTTGCGTCCATATTAAGTATTATTTTTTAATTTTCAAAAATTTCGCGTATAAAACATGCTATGAAGACTGCGACTCATAAGCTTGCTGGAAAGAAATATTAACACTTGCTAAACATTGATTGGATAATGCTTTTGGTTGTAAAATTATTATTTAGCCGCACCATTAATCATTATTTATTTGATTTCATTTTTCTCAAGCTTCCAAATTGACCTTCAAGCAAATACTAACATGTGAATTACAATTCAAAAGTTTTTAAGGATTTTGAGAAAAAAAATATCAAGGCATATGTGGACTACATAATGTCCCATTATACAGCTTTTTCCAAAAGAATTTCAATTGAGCAAAGAGATACCAATAAGCATATGACTCAATCGAAGAATACCCCATAAAAGATTAAGTCTACATTTGACTTCTATTGAAAGTAACTAGCATCCTGCCCACCACAGCAGTGCCTTGGTATCAACGGTGAGCAGTGACTCTATTAGTTCGAGCATATTGACCGTGAAATCAGCAGATAAATTATTTAGAATGTCCCAAGCCCAAAAGAAATTAAATAAATCGCATTAATGTCGAAAACAGACGTCATATAAATTTGCATTGAAAAGAAGAGCCAAGCCACATCCGTAATATTAAAAAATTAGGAAGTGATTTAAAAGGTATTCATGAAAAAAAGGTATAAACTTTTAAGCTTTCCCAAAAAAGGAAAGCATAAATGAATAATTTACTCAATATTCAATTACCAGAAACCAATAGAACACTGTGCGTGGGATAGCAGCTAGAAACAGTTTTGCTTTGCGAGCATGTGCATTGAATCAGCATTGCGATGCCATGCTTTCAAATCTGGTGAACACTTATGCATCTTTCATGCAATTCATGTGGCATCCATTTTCCAGGCAATAAGATCTTTCCCATTGCGTTCAAATTTTTTTTTATTCTTGATTTTTTTCTGCCTCAAATATTTTTAGCGGGTTAGTCTCTTCAGATTTACTGTGTGGTCTTCAACGTTCTTCATTTCTCACACTAAAATCACCTTCTCTGAAATTCAACATTCTTAACACGATGATCTTTGTTCAATGATTCGATGCAAAATATATTTTACAGATTTCAGAGGAACCAAAAATAGGATTAAGGGCACGATCGCAATACACATTCAGGACATTCAGATGTATTTAGGTATTATCAAAACCAAAGCATTGACCAGAACTTGTATTTCGTGGCAATAGTCTTCATATTACCATTGTGGAAAAAAAAATTCTCTCCTGCCTTGATCCTAAGGCCAGACCAGAGACACATTGTTTTCTTCAAAACACCTTACCTTAATACTTTCAATCTTTACTGAAATTTCATATTATTTAAACAATAATCATGCGTGTTTCAGGTTTAGTGTCTCTGTAAGGACCACATGAACCAAGGGTACCTTTGATTTTTATGCGATCAAGCCCATTTTCAGAACACAATTTATTTTATTTGTTTACACAATACTGACATTTCCAAAAATTTAAGTGAGTACTGTGGATAATGCTGAATTAAAGCCTCGCTTGGGAATGCGTAGATGTATTGCGGGTATCTCTGATATTTATTAAATCATGTGTATTTCAAGTAAAAGGTTTTATACCCTGATTACACCGACAATTACAAAATTTTATTGAAAAATACAAATTCTTAATGCTACAGTAGATTAACAGGCACTCAAAAAATTAATTTGACTTTAGCCAAATGTAAATATTGTTCTTACATTTTCCGTACCAAATGTCGTAAATTTAGCTCTAGTTTTTTTTCCTTTTTTTTTTTTTGTTTTTCTTTTTTAAACGAACGGATGAACGGACGGGAGGGTATGGCTAAATTAATTCCAGTGGCATTGCTGATTATAGTGGTATGCATTGTTATAACTATCCGAACACTCATTCTGAATAACACAATCTGAAATTATGCGGGCAGCAGGTAATTCGAGAGAATTCACGCACATTCCCAAGACACAATGCCAGACAGCAATAAGTGTACCAGCCTGAAATTGAGACATATTCATCACATAAAATACAATTCAGAATGTAATTGTCGGCAAAGGACGACAATGTTTACACCCGCATCTCAAAATTTTCTAGAGTGTCTCCCACTCATCGCATTTCGGGTTTAATGCAAAGCATAAACTTAAAATGAATTACTCAGTTGAAACGTTATTTGTCAAGATCATCTCGATAAAACCTAAACTTCGGTCAGTATTTTTGGATTATTCCCAATACTTTCGTGTTTTTTTCTTAACCTTTTGATTTCATAGACGTTAAGCGATAAATAAATCCTTTTATTGACTTATTTGGCAATCGTTAATTAAATTTCATTAAATTGTGGGCAGTTCTACATAAAGGGTCTTTAAGTATTCTACGGGTCCGCTGATTTTTATTTAGTGATGTATATTTTGAGAAAAGGTTTAAGGCCCATATATCCCGTTTAATTTTGAAATTTCAAAGAAAACTGGTTGTTCTGAGTGCAACAGTAGTCTTAGGATTGTAATTTTGGAGTACTGGAAGAAATATTGGTCGGATCGTGACCAAATTAAAACTTTGTTTAATAGATGTAGCTCTAGCAATTCTTTCATTTTTTTGGATACGGACGGGCGGACCGACACAGCTAAATCAATTCCCGTGGTGGTGTTGATTATATCGGTTTATAGTATGATAGAACTCTGCAGACTAGCTCTGGGTGTTACAAGCGTATGAGCTATCCTAATAAATACTTCGCCAATGTCATTAGCGACATATAGAAATCCATGATATCGCAGGGGGAAATCTTCGAGAAATTAAAAGCGATTAAGGAAAATCTCCAGGTGCTTTATTGGTAAATGTTACCAATATGCAAACTGAAATATTGGAATGTTGTGTTCAAATTCGGTGCCAGATTTTTTTATTATTATGCAGAAAACGCTAACTCGACTGCTATTGTGTCAACAATATATAAAGCGTTTCCAAAAATATATATAGTAGATTTTGTGCCAGAGATTCACAACTCAGGATTAGATTTCTGTCCATTACATAATCTTGCGTGAGAATGCAAGGCTCAAGGATGGTATGAAAAAAGATTTTTGGCGCCAAAACAATTTCGAGTCCGTACAAACACCATAGAGGTGCAAGCGTCATTGTTTTAGAATAATCTTCCATAGACTGAAAGAGATGACTTATAAGCACTAGGCATCTCATTGAGCAGTGTTGGCAATATTGAAAAGCTGTGTTCACAATGGGTGGAATGGAATGGATATTCACTAAACAATGAAGAAGAAACATATTCGAATGCGACTGTCTCCACAACATTTAAAGAGTTTTCGGGAGTATAAAGTTCATTTTGTGTAAAAGATTCATAACAGAGGATTAGATTTCTATCCATCACCATACACCTACAAAACAACAAAAGGCGGAATTTTACCTGCGGCTGATTTAACAAACGGTAAGACAATATATTCACAATATTATTGCAAGACATTTGCTCAGCTGAAGGCTTCGAGAAATAGTAGCACTCTAGTCAACCGTCAAGACATGTCAATGTGTCACAAAATAAATTTTCCTTTGGCTTAAATCCACGAATTATTATTTGAACCGTTAGCAGATCCAGTGTATTCACCCTAGCTCCCTTGATGTAACCTAAAAGTACTCATGTGTGGAAAGTTGTTTTAGTTATGTGGTAATAAGAGCAGTTTAGCCGTATTTTGTGGATCTTAAAGATTCTTTATTTAGGTTCCAAATTTAGTAGCTGGAATCATGTTGGAATGATAAAGCAGCCATTTTTTGTTGAAGAACTGTATTTCAAAATATTCCAAAAAACAGAGAATCTTGTTTTTCTTATCGAATCGCAAAAAAGATTGAACAAACTGGCAGATGTACTCGGGATACTCGAAATATTGCACAGACCCGAACCAAGGTCGAACTTAGATGCGCAAATTCTCCGTTTACTCTGTTTACCGTTGATGGTTAGCTTCGCTCCAAACATTATCTCTTGATTTTTTCTAACCCACAGCCAAACTCGCATTTGGACAGACGGACATATGCCCAAAAATTGGCGAGGTGAATAAAAAATAACTTATGAGTTACTTGCAGCAAAAGCCGTTAACTTTTAAAACGGTGCATGCTATGTATTTTTCAAAATCATTATCAATAACAAGGACTGGTATCACTGTATTATCAACGTCAACATTATTGTAGTCACTTTCAAAAGCAGCTCTTTACTATCGGAGAGCAAAACTGTATGACAAAGAAGAAAGGATAAAAGTTATGAATTCATTATTTCGGAAAAACCTGGTTCGGTGCTTATTCAATACATCACAATTAATATTTCATTCAAATCAATTCTATATAAAATTTTTTGCTGGTTCTCCGTTGAAATATGTAGAGGGCGCAGTGGCTACCATTCGGCACCTGCAGTGGCCATGGTGTCTCTTAAATACTAAGAACATATTGCCAAATTGTGGCTGTTACGTTAGCCGGCCCTCCCTCCATGCATTTCCTGTTAAGCATTTGTCGAGTTTATTCTGAATCATCCATGTGGTCTGCATCACCTAGGCTACGGCGACGTTTCATTCTAGAGAATTTTTCATAGACTTCGTTATTCCAGCAAATGTGCAATCTACTATCATTCCATTATAAAACGCAGTAATTTCCTTTTCATAACTCGCAATGGAGTTCAAATACCAGTTCACAATAAACGATTTCATCACAGCTAAATTGAAATGTTTTCACAATAAAAATATTAATTTCAGTAAGAAATGTGTGAAAGAAATGTGTCAAAATATTTTTTACACATAAAATGAAAAGAATTGTTTTATTTTTTAAGCGAAAGTTGCTTTTTTTCTTGTTCTCACTTTCACAATCGTTCCGGTATAACTTTCGGGAACCGAAAAGCACTAAATTTTTAGTTAAGCTTTCAGACTTAATAGCTGGTCCCATTTTCAATTCAAATTTAGCGCAAAAAAATTAACTGTAACACCTAAAAATTAATTTTAATTGTTTACGAGTTTTAGAATCGATTTCTTGTGATTATTATATTTTTAATTATTTTGCTTGTTCTTATATAAATAAAATATTACGCTGAATGGGTGTATGCTAGCACGTTCCTTTAGCTATTAAATGCTACTTACTCTTAATGGTCTTGTCAAAAATCCAACAAAAATTTTTTAACAAACAAAATAACAGAAATAAATAACAATAATGGAAAACTAACTCAAACAATGAAAAAATTACAAAAAAAGGAATAAAATAAAAAATAAATTATATCGAAAAACAACAAAGTTTGTTCTTAAAAATGTGTAACAAAAACAATTTTAACAAATTTAACAATAATTTAAAAATAAAACAAAAATTGCGTTAAGACAACAACATGAACAGTCTTCAGTTTCAGCAAATTTTCGGTCAAGAAAGAAATATTTCGATTTTTCTTTCAAATCTCGGTCAAAGACAAACGCGACGACGATGATCGCGACGCACGCTTGTAAAGTTCAAATACGACTGAAAAATTAAACTCGAAACCATTGTCCAGCTTCAACAAAATGGTCAGAGCGGCAAGTAACTGGACAAGATCAAATTTACTGCGAACCGGTTGGGTAAGATGTTGGCAGCGTACACCAAAGGGGTTCAACGTCGCTTCTTTGCGCGAAGACAGTTGGTCAGCCTAAATTGCTCCGGAGCACAAATAAATAGTTTAGCACACACACCGGCAAGCGCATTTATTAATTGCACGGTAAGCATAAGAAAATACACAGAATTTACAGAAAAACTGCCTTAAAAAAATAGCGCTAACAAAGAAGGGGTTAGCTGCGCGCAAACAAACGAAAGGGACATCATCTTCACTACAAACTACTTAAGGCGTACTGTTGTTGCTGCTCTGTTGTTTGGGTTGTTCGTGTTTTTGAAATAATGCTAGACAAATCAAATGCACCTACCTCAATAAATGTACACTTTTTTATATCTTTGTTACGAGAATCAATCCTCAGAGGGGTGGAATTTCTTTGGAAATGAGCAGCAAGCACATTCGAAATATTTTTCTAAGCAACGCATGCCATTTACATGCCAACGTAGCATACTTTTAGCTGCTTTGTTATGCTATGCATAAGCTACGCAACATGTTGCTATCGAATTCAAAATTCACAACACTTGTTGCGTTCATGGCTAACGCAAAACAAACAAATAAGCAAACAGTAAAGAAAGCACGTGAAAAAAGCAATTGCTAAACACTGTCATGCCACAAAGAATTTACAATTTTTGGCGCCTTAAAGTATGTTTTGTTATTGTGTTTCTATGCGCTGCCCTAGTTTCGTAATGCAAAACACGTGTTGTGCTTTTTATGCTCTTTTGTAAAACATTTGCTGCTGTGCATTGTTTTTTTTTCTCCTTTTTCCTACAAACATGTGCTCTTTACTTTGGCTCAAAGCAGCTGGCTGCTCTCAAAAGTATGCAGCATTATTTTTTTACGTGTGCGCTCTCATGAAACACTATGGTGGTGGTTTTCTAATGCCATTTTAGCACTTTTTGTTTACTTTGTTATTGTTTTGCCTATTATCATAGCGCAGCGAAACCGACGTCTAACGCTTGCCCTTAGATTGGTCATATTTGGAAAAATTTTTTTGCGCTTTTAGTTTCGCTGACAGTGGTAGTTTAATTATTGCATATTGTCCTACATATGTTATGTAGCTTAGGTCTTTCTTGGCACGTTTTATTTGATTGGCTGACTTCAATGGCAAGCGTGGCTTTTGCGTTTTTTTAAGGAAGAACATTTATTTTCTAATCTGTACTTGCTTGCCATTTTCTCGCAGACAGGCTATGTCCTGTCTTACCTGAAACTTGTTTAGCTGGTTTCTAGCACCACACCCCGTCGCATTTATTTTGTTTTGACTGCCGTTCATCGTCTCAGCGCTTATATTCAACTCTTGCACTGCACAAGCATTCAGCATCCTTGAGTAGTAATTATTAGTTTTTTAAATTTTAATTCTGCTGTTTTTGAAGATTTTCCCTTAATTTTGGTAACACAGAATCCTGTTTTCATAACTAAAATAAGGCGCGAAAATGCAAGCATCATACTTAAATGGGTAACCCATTTGCCCAGGCTGTCTTTCTAATTAGCTTGACTTTTCTTTTTTCATATATTTCTGACGGTTAAATGTCAGCTCCTTAAATAGGATAAATAATGGTACATTTAAATACTGCCGAATATGCTTTTCGATAAAAAAACGAACTGGCACACATTTTAAGCCAATAAAGTTATTTAAAAAAAAACCAGCAAAACTAAAATGCCTCTTTATGTATTGCTGAGTTCAATAACTTCGTAATAAAAAGTTTTAGCAAACAATATTCGAGTGAAATAAAAATTAATGCTCTCGTGATTTTTACAAAAAATGATACGGACCTATGATTTTCGAAATTATTTTTTACCAAACAGAATAAGTTCTTTAATCTCTCAAGTTTTAAGAGACGAAAATGAGTCTACTCGACTATAAAATCACCGTTATCGTTACGAATACGTAAGGGCGAAGCTGGATGTTAAGTATATTTTTTTTAAATTTAAAGCTTCAGAATGGCGGAATTGTGAGTAAAGAAATACTTTTGTAGTTCTTATAAAAAAAGACATATAAAGCTGTTAGTGCCAAAATCAATTATTATCACACTTTGGGCAGCTCAAAATTCAAAATGCAGCGAGTCACTAAAAACTTTGAAGTTCATTTCAGAAACCAATAGAAATTAACCTTTCTTGGAGAAGAAGGCGAAGAAACAAAGAAAAAAATTAAATAAATAAAACAAAAATAAATTAAAACAAGTAAAAACGTTATAGTTGGCTTAGGTCAAAAATATAATAAACGTCGTTTAAAAATTAAATAAACATCGGGAATTTCATTCATTATGGCAAATTTTTTGTACAACCTTTTTGTGGTTTACATAGCCGTCTGAATTCAATGAATCCATAGAACGTGCATTAATTATATTTGCTCACTTAATACTGACATTAAATAAAATTTTAATGTAACCTTTGCATGACTAAGCAGTCAAGCCTCTATTGGAACCACATAGGTGAAGTGGAGAACGCCCAAATTTGTTACGCACATTCATTATATTCATACTCACTCAATATGAAAAATTTTTTAAATTTAAATGATAACTGATCATAATTCGGCATTAAAGACACATTAATTTTGTAAATGTTCAAATTGCGTTACATTCAAATGA
Organism: Ephydra gracilis; assembly: GCA_001014675.1. NCBI lineage: Eukaryota > Metazoa > Arthropoda > Insecta > Diptera > Ephydridae > Ephydra > Ephydra gracilis. Next base: position 122,889 of record JXPQ01000297.1, read on the forward strand.
TAGCTGTGGAAAATTCTACACAAAGCTTCTGTGGGACTTAAAATATAATTTTAATATACCCAGGGTACCACTGATTTTTATTTATTCATGTCCATTTTTAGAACATGGCTACAGGTTTTAATTTTTCGCTTATCTTCGAAATTTCATTGAAAAATATCAATTCTCACTTTTCAATTAATATTTGTATAAATAGGTGTACTAGAAACAATGGTTGGATTTTGGCCAATTTAACAAGGACTTTTCTTTAAAGAATACGTGTACCAAACGCTCTTTCTATTTTTCGTATACGGAAGGACGGACATGGCTCAATCAATTCCTGTGGTGATGCTGCTCAAATCTGTATGTTTTTGGATAGGTCTCCGGACGTTGGTTGTGGGTGTGACAAACGTACGACCACAGCTAATATACACTTTCCCAATATCATTTGCGACGTGCATACTAAAAAATGTGAATGTAACAGTCGGCTTAGGTGCACAATGTGATACACATCACATGTCTTTTCTTATTTAATTCGTTATTTAAAAATTTCCTTAGTTACCTATTTTTACTGGATTTTTTTTTCATGTCTTAATATTATTTCCAAAGCACATATACTTATGTTGGCAATATGAGTTAATCCACATAGCTCCTATTATTCTAATGGAAATTGTGTGCGGGGGATATTGAGTTTTCTCGCATCAACTCTTATCTAAATAAATGATTTTTTGCGGAATTTCTACTAAAACCCTTAATTTTTGAAAGATAATTGATAAAGTTGTTACACTGAATATTACACGTTTTTATGTTTGCATTTAAAAAAGATTTGGGTTATTATAATTCAAAGAAATCACGAAATTTAATTGTTTTCTTTTTTTTTGATATATTTGGTTCGTTTGCATAAAACCCTCTGATCGTCATTTGGTCCTTCTATGTGTTCCTCTGAATTTTATCGAAGACTGTTCATTTTTGAAATTAAATAAATAAAAGCGTTCTTATCGTGGGTGCCAATGTTAGGGAGATACATTGATTTACGTGTAGGTTTTGCCCTCGGCGATGAAGTGGCTTCCCGGTCCTTAGTAGCTTTGCGCTAGTTGCGAATAGCGTTAGTTGAGACACCGTTACATACCTCTTCAGTAGAACGGCAGTTTGGTCTGCCTCTTCTGCCCCTCGCAGCCATTTGGATTAGATAAAACTACTTTTCGAGGTGGTTTCAACTAATTTAGGCGAGCAATATGACCTTGACAACGTTTATGTTGGATTTTAATATTTTTTAATTAATTAAACTTTCTAATGCCAATTTCCCAGTAGATAACACAAAACACATTGTTCGACTGCAGGCGCTAATCACTTTAATTGAAGTAACGATCATCATCTTCGACTCTTCAGGATTTTCTACTAGAAAAAATCAAAGCAGACTCATCAGAACTTAAAAGTGCATATATTCTACCGGCTATCCGAAGACAATTACTATAAGCGATAAGGATATGCTTGTTCTTTTTCTAAGATTGGGCTGTATTACTCTATTGCTGACTAAGCTGAAGTATTTTACCACAGACTGATATACGGCAATTGTACGATCCTGGCCATGAGTGCGATCCCTGTTTGGCTGCAAGGTGGAGGCTTCAACACCATAAGCCTCAAGCTAAGGTGTCCGTGCTGCCAAGGGTACTTAGTATGCGCTGCTCCGGTACTATGTACTGTGTAAACCCTCCACCAGCATAAATCTTACGTGGGCATAAAGGGAGATAAAAGTGAATCTAAACATTTTGGTTAGTACCACCTACATGTAAGAGTAGTGCTTCGACTTTTTTATTGTTGTTATTGGCGACGAGGTAGACAAATTCTTGAACTACTTCTAAACTGAAGTTTTCCCTTGCCACAGGTCCTCTTAAGATAGCATCCATAAAATTGGACACAATTTTTTTTTTAAATTTNTAAAATTGGACACAATTTTTTTTTAAATTTTATTCTCAAGATCTATCAAATCCATCTCTAATTATTCAATAAATCTGAAAAATGTGGTGGTAACCTTGGGTTTACTATAGGAAATAGTGTCCAAATCGTTCGCGTTTGAGAACGAGAGCACGCGAATTTAGCAAATGATATCAGTTTGAATCAAACCCGCAGCACGAATGATTGCCGCCACCATCGGGTTAAAGAAAATAGAGAATACGCATTTATCGCCTTTGTGACAACGCCGTTTGGTATCAAAAGTATCCGTTAGGTCTGTTGCAACCTTCATGACACATTTGGCATGTGTGTGTGCTATTTTTGGCAGTCTTCTTATTTTGTCTGTGATGTCAAAATCAGTCATGATTGCAATAGATTCATCTGTAGCTACGCTTTTCCGGCTTCTATGCTAAGAAAATTTGAAGTGAAAAGACTTGGTCCATGGTTGATGCTATACGGAAGCAGACCTAGTAGAATTTTCTATTTGAGGTTGTGTTCTGGCATTGAGGGTTGCAACGTAGAGAAGCCTCGAAAATGCACCACTTTTCCATTTACTCGTTAATTAAATTTACATTTCATCATTCCTTGGCCTTTTTTCATTTTAATCGCTTGCATAACTGCATAACTACTCAGAGTATGGGACATCTCTTTTGAATATTAAAATTTCCTTGCGACACATTTATAGAGAGAACAAAGCAAATTCTTTCTACAAAACAACCTAAAACCAAACCTTATATTCCTTGAAATTATACAATTTTATATTCTTCACCTTAATTTTGACGAATTGATTGTAGCTCGTTTAGGACCTTTTCTGGGAACTTCCCCAAACTCTGAACTTTTTTATTTCATAAATTAAGTCTGAAGCTTCAAAAATCAATTAAAATTATAAAAAAAAATATATATTAGGGGTTTTTAATCGTTAGTTTTTCATTCAATGTATATCTGTCCAAGAAACAATTAGTCGGTAATAATTATTTCAGTGGGTTATACAATACTTTGTATAGTTCCCAGTGAATTGACAAGTGGGTATACATATGAACCAATTCGTGTGAAATTCGGATATAATCATAGTTCATCATTATAGTCCAAATACAGATACTTATTTCGTTTCTACCACAAACATGATTGAGATTATTTGAGTATAATAAATGTGACAACCGAAAATAAAGATAAATGGATGACAATCAATCGTACTTCCAATACGCATATGTGATCTGCAAAGACATTTTTAAGAAATATAAGCCATATTTTCCTAGTTAACTAAATTTTTAATTCAAATAATATTTATTCTAAATATATGCAATTAGTGTATAAAAAAATATATATATAAGCTTAGCAGAATGAAAAATAGATCATCTCTGTGGGCATATTTAGGATTTTATAATTTCACATAAAATGATTTTTTTTTTTTTAGATTTCAAACAAAACAATTTTTGCTTATGACACCTGGATTTTCAACACCACAATAAATTGCGAAGCCAACATTATAATCTCGGCCTAAACCAATTTCTGCTTATACCCCTCATTCGATAATCT
>JXPQ01000298.1:43630-53698 GCA_001014675.1 Ephydra gracilis
ATTTAATTTACTGTTAATAAAGGTCATTCGCTATGCAACTTTGTGTGGTTGTGTGTCTTGCGCAATAATAAATACTTTGTGCATTAGGCGCGGTGGTGTCAGCAACAGAAATAAATTGGCTTTTAAACCTGAATTATTCTATAAGCTGTTTCATTGGTTAGACACAACCACTGGTATTTTTTAAATGGAATGCCGTTATTTATTAGCAATAGATTTGAAATCGAATGCAACAGCTGCCGTTTATTGAAGCTCTCGTCATTTCATAATTTTTGCGGCGCTTAGCGTTGTTGCACATCTGCGGTAGCAACATAAAGCGGTTAATCAAGAATTTGCCATACACCGAAGGGCCACTTACTATGAAATGTGATTGCCATAACACTTTAAAGAGCTTCAAGAGACTCTTCCATTGAGGTTTGAGTTCATCGCATATGTTTTCTTTCATCCCAAACCCCTTTTGTTAGCTTCACCCACAATCTTGTTTTTCAAGAATTGTTTGGTCCTATAAAGCAATTCATCTGAATGGTGCGCTGGAGCGCAGAGTCTTACTGAGCATTGAATTCCTGAATAATTCCCGAGGAGTTGCTATTTGATGATATAGCCTAGATTGCAACCATACTCTGAATGTATACGTCGTTGTTTTCTGTGCGTAGTGCGGTTGTGCCACTTTCATGAAAGCAGATATTTTTGGCTGGCAGTTTAAATACTTTCTGATACTGATTTTTGGGTAGAACGGCAGGAACTTATCGTTTCTGTCAATTTTGAGCTGACCAGCTACAACTGGCATGAGCGTCTCTAACCAGGGGATCTATTGCTATTTTCTTTTCTTCCTTAATGAGGACCTAACCTTTTGCAGGCTTTTATGTCAGGATAAATTGATTTTGTTTCCTTGTTTGTTCTGTAGACTCATAAGTTTTGTTTTTGTTAAGCGAAATTGCAACGGAGCGCATGTTAATATCCTCCAGTTAGCTAATGCTTCAAGTTAGCACAACACTTGTTGATCTCCTCCTTTCAGTTGATGTTACATTGGCATGTTCTACCACGTGCTTTATACAAGCATTATGCCACTTTTGTCTTATCGATGTTGTGTTTGCAGATTTTTTTAAAGTGTGTTGCTATAGTTATCTTTAAAAAAATAAACACAGTTAGTTTGGAAGGTCAATCACCATTTACATCTTACAATTAGTCCAGATTGTGTAAAAACGCGCCTGGTCAGATTTACGTGTCTTAGGTTTGAACTAAGTAGAGGTTAGTGTCTCTCATCTACCTCCATACGCTTACAAATGTTTGCAATAGCTCGTGTTTGTAGACAAAGCATGCTTCTTATGAGTTGAACTGCTTCCAATGAGCGTAAATTCCTACTAACGCGCGGTTTTTAATCGTAGCAAAAGACCGCTTGTTGTTGAACTTTTAGCCATGTGGTAAATCAGGGTTTTGCTGCTCAATAGGATTACCCGCGTGTCACACAGTTTCGAAATTGGTATTTAACTTAGTACATTTTCAAAATTTTTCACATGATGTTTTCCGTATCGATTGACAGTTGTTATGCTTATCAGGCATAGACTCGTAGTAATATGGATACTTGCAAAATATGAGGTGTAAAGCAATGAATATTTGTGTCTAAATACTTTAAGAGACACTGGGATAGAATGAAAAATAATAATATGTGTGTCTCCGATGCCGATGATTTGTGCAGGGTTTTAGCGAGAATGACGAAATTTGGTTGCTGAACGTGGAGTTAAGAAAGACCGATTAACTTAAGTGATTGGTTAATAATTTCAGGTAACGCTCACAGAGCTATACGCCAGAAGCTTTTTTGAGTCTTTTTTTTATAAATGTTTGAAGTTTAATGTATATATGTATTNGGGTAACGCTCACAAAGTTATACGCCAGAAGCTTTTTTGAGCCTTTTTTTTGTAAATGTTTGAAGTTTAATGTATATATGTATTCCTATGAGTTTCCGAATGTCAGTGCTAATTCGGTGGTCCACAATTTCCGATTCCCTGGAACGCTTTCAGAACTAACTTGTTTTAGTATAGCGTTAAGTGTAGTNCATTCGGTGGTCCACATTTTCCGATTCCCTGGAACGCTTTTAGAACTAACTTGTTTTAGTATAGCGTTAAGTGTAGTAGTTCGGGTCGTTTTAAGAGAACTAATGAATTATGTTGGTTTTGGAAGAGACCATATTTTGAAATATGCGTTGTTATGGCAGATCTTCCAAAGCATAGCACATATTTTTTTGTGTTGCTTGATAACGCAGGCTGGTTCAGTAACGGTCTTTTTTTCGTGGATGTGCTCCACCACAGAAAAACAGTATTTCATTATATATTATTTCAATTTATAATGTATCTTTTTTTTAAGTCTATTTCAATTTAAAAAAAAACCCACATCAATTACAAGCGAATCATTTTCTCATTCTCATTTTTCATTAATACATTAATTTTATTTTGCTTCTGTTAGGAAATGCATATGACCTTTGTTGTTATTGCTGTTGTCATCCAAATAATATGATTTTACTTTTGAAGCAGATAACGGTATTTTCAGTTCGTGGGCTGCGCAATGACATAATTGCATTACAAAAGTTAATAAACAATTAATTGTTATTGAGCTGTAGTACTTGGCTGTATGCTTGCCATTATGTTGCTTTTTTTGCTGGTGTTAAATTCAATAAAAATATTGTTATTTGACATTAATTAAAATAGCTTTTTATTACAGCAGAAAATGCGAATTTTAAAATTAAAAATCAAATAACAAAGTTAAAAGCACAATGAGATTTAATTTGATTTTATTTTCGCATGCACAACATGCGACAGCGGCTGCAGCGAAACCTGGAAAGCAGCAAGTCAACATTGATTGTCAGTGACAACATTTAAGTTAACAATTTGCTACTATTTGTTTTTTGCTAATATAATTGCTGTTGTTATAGGTTTTTTGTGCGTCGAAATTTTTTAAAATTAAATTAAATCAAGCACAGCGCCTATGTGACGGACTGTACATGACAAAAATCACAGTTGGCACCTGAGCTTATCAAAAGATTAAAATATAAAAAAATTGAATTATATTTAATATAAATACTGGCAACGCTGTGATTAATGAAATAGAAAGCACAACAATTTAACCACAGCACATCATAAATTGGCACATTATGCATACGCCGTGTGTGCTGCGCACGACGTGCAAGCAATGTCCATATGAACAGCTGCACAATACAGAGCTTGCTCTAATGTTGTATAATGTATGCAACTGGTCATACCAGTCATAACCATAAATGCGCTGTTAAAAGTAAAATACTTTAGCCCTGGTGCCGTGCGTATACACACACTTTCGCTTACTTTTTAGATGGGTTTTTGTGTTTATGCGAGCGCAATTTGCAAAAATTTCCATTCATATGTGTGCACAAAACGCAGCGCAGCTGTTTGACAGTGCGTTTATGTCAAAATACAATGAAAGTGACTACAGGTCGTATACGACGTGTTTGTGTTGTTTTGAAGCAACAGATATGCAAAAAGCATACACATGAGTGCTTCGAAATTTTGAATGGCTGCGTTTTATTGTGTGCGTGAGCGTTGTATTGTTGTTCGCTTGCTTGGGACACTGTTTTATTTGATAAACTTTCATCGACATTGCGTTAAAAATTGTAATATTTGTGTGTGCGATGTAGGCAAGAGTCGATTGGCCTTGCGAACTACACCTAGTTTTGATATTCAAAAGGAAAGTTAGACCAAAGCAAACATTGTCCTATTGTAATTGAAAGCTTAAATGTACGTTGTACATGGTGCGTTACACAAATGCTTATAGTAGCTGAAAAATTTACTAATCATGGGCTGTCAAATGTTGTGTTTACTTCTGCGGTTTGGCATGGTGATGACAGCCCAATAAAACGTCAGTATTAGGCAGCAGCTTAAAAGTGTCAAATTTAGTTATAAGGCCATGTGACACAGCTGTGGTTGAAACTCAAAGCATTTACATTATTTAATGGTTGAAAATATATTGATTACTGCTTTGCTGTCTAGGCTTAACATTCAATGAGCACAGTTCTGATATTTTAAGAACCGAATTGAAATTAAAATTTAAAATTGTCAATAGCAGCTGGGGTGCAGCACTAACTTTCGTTTTCGTATCGCTACATAGTTGCTATTGTATCCCAATGAAGCATGAACGTTGAATCGCGCATGAATAGCAGCAGAAAGCTGTACAACGCATTCAGTCGAAGCACTAGCGCTTTGAAATCTTTAGTAATACCGCATAGATATTTAGATGCGTCAAAACAAGTTCGTAAGTTATTCCATGCTCCACGAAACGGTCTAAGAGAAAGAAAGCCAAACTTGTGTTGGGTTGATCAGTCAAGTTTACAAGTTGTCTGAACGTTAAGTTTATGGAACTTACGCCAAATTCCATAAAAACGTCATAAAAAAAAATTGAGCCTCAATTTCGGTGATAACATATTAATTGGTGATTATTGCATTCCAGCGAGATTTTTGTTGGGTTTGAACAAATGTTAAAAGGCACTGACATGATTTTCAGTGATTTGAAAAATGTTGTATCATCCACATCCTTCAGAAGGTCCAAAAACGTTATATTGTAGTCGCTGTTGATGTTTAATCACTGCTGTTACTGCTGCTGTCGTCCGACCAGCCTACTGTTGCACCTTTGCACACTTTCCAGTTGGTTGAAAATGTGTAGTCCGCTCAGTTGATGACTGATTTGCTATTTTGCTATAAAATAATGAATCCATGTTCTATCTATCTTCAAATTGCTGAATAAATTTTTGTTCGTTTGTTGAACAGCTTCAAACACAGCTCAGAATTATTAATTCGCAGATTGTGTACGAGCCATTTTGAGCTCGTGCGACCCACGCTTCGAATATAGCTTACGTATACAGTAATAATCATCCAAGATATGTTCAGCTTGTTTCATTGCTGTGTCTACACTCAAAGCTATCTCGACCAACTTCACTTTGCGGTCATCCAAAATTATAACGTCGAATTTCTATGTGAATATCAGAAACTGCCTCTTCTGGCCGTCCATACCGTACAATGTGCTCATTTCGCTTCATTTATATTTAGCGCATCACTTTACAATGCTCCCTTTCCCTTTCCCTGGTGCAAGGTGCAAATAATGTCAAACTTGGCTTCGACAGTATATTACTTCACCGAAAAGGCATGCTGAATATAGTTGTTTTGTATCCATTTTCTTGGTTCTAACAAAAATTGACAATATTACTCGCGTGAAAAAATCATAATCACTTCGGAAGGTATGTGATTTTCGACCAAACGGTGGCTAATGTCTTTTCTGAGGATTAGCAAGGGTAGTGAAACTGCAAACTATCGCACAAATAAGCATCGCAAAAGTGCTGAGGCCAAGACTTTCAACAGCTTGTATTGGCCAAGTAACTAAGTGGGACAGTCGGAGTGAGAAGCAACTCATGTTCTTGGCAATGTCTTTGGTGTGAGTGTGCGGTACCCACGTCTTATGAGTAACATTTTTTTAAACATGTTTTTACAACCACTTAAATGCCGATTTAAGAAATTAAATCTTTAAAAGCGTTAGCTGTGGGTTGCAATATACTTTTAACGTATCGAATTTTTTCATGAATAAGAAATTGTTCGCATTTCAATTTCCCTTGCAAATTTTGTTGTATTTAGTAGTTTATTTTTGGATATTTTTATACTTTGTCATAATTTTATGGAATATGCATTTATTGGCAATATTAGAAGTTGCGCAATTGTTATGCTAGTCTTAAAACTTTATTGAGCATACACACACATGCATAATGGATACACAACCAAGTGCACACAGGAACACGTAAGCGTAACTGGCTGGCATACACACGACACAGCACATATGACTCTGAAGTCTCATAAAAATGCCATTGTTAACACAACAGCACTTTAATAACAAATAAATGCTTTAAAGCAGCAAAGGCGAAATGCGTGCGCACTTTGCCCTGGCGCTTGGAACGCAACAAACCGTAGGAAGCGGCACATATCCTTATGACATTCGAAATCGGCTGATAATGGTGCGTTTACGATTGATTCCTTTCGCTTGACGCACTTTAATGCGTATTCTGCTTTTATTTTTCACACTCTAATATTGTTTTATTTTATGCACGTTAGTATGTGAGTGTGTGAATGTTTGTGTGCCTTGCTTTTATTTATCAAGCGATACACATAAGAAACTCAATAAACCTACTTGACTGACTTGTTAAATCTCCTGAGGCTTTATATTACAATAAGCATAAAGACTTGAAATACTTTTCGCATTTCAGTCGGTTTTTTGCGAGTAAGGTAACAGTGCCTGCTTGCGTGTTTGTAGGGGTGTGCGTAATTGAGTGTTTGACTGCAGCATCATATAAGCGATAAAGCGCGCTTCAATGACATTGAAATCGTGTCGCTGCATATTTATTGAACAAAGTTGCGTACCAGTTCCTTTCGCCGAATGACTAAAGATGTCTTTGCATGCACTTTTTTTTATTTCAACTAATTTTTCTGTTCCGAAAATTCAAGTATTTTTGTTGCTATTTCATTCTTCATCATACTGTTTCTCCATACGTTTCGCAGACTTTTTCGCAATGAACTGCTTGAGTAAACACAGGCACTTCATACGGTTGTTCAATTGCCAAACATATCCTTGTCACAGACTCTACATTTGCATGTGTGCACTGCTATGTGTGCTTGTGTGTGGCAAGGTACGGTTTTCATGCCTGGCTATGTGGTAACAGCAGCTCGTGACTTGAAAGTAGTGCCTTCGATAGCGTTAAAACTCTGCTAGTGTGCGTTAACGTATTTACGTAAATGATGATCANTACTCTGCTAGTGTGCGTTACCGTATTTACGTAAATGATGATAAAAACGAATTTCCGATTTTAATCAAATTTCGATTAATNAACTCTGCTAGTGTGCGTTAACGTATTTACGTAAATGATGATCAAAATGAATTTCCGATTTTAATCAAATTTCGATTAATTCAGCGGAAAATAACATCGTTTGAACATAGCGTAAACATACATTTTAACACATTTTTAAACAATTTAACAATTTTCGCCACTGAGATAGTTCGCTTTGCTGACAGAATTCTGTAATAAATTTGAATCACTTTCTGGGGATCACATTTTGAAAATGCACTAAATGCAATGCTATCTACATATGAAATCATAAATTTTCATGTTTAGTTCTTGTAGCAGAATTGGTTTTTGCAACAGCGTTATTTCTGTTTGCTGTTCATTGGTGTAGCAAATTGTACAGGTAATGAAAATTCGTACAATGAGTTATTGGCGTGTGATGCTTCAATTTCAAGAAATACAGAAACAAGGTTCAATAAAAATCTGAACGAGCGTCAACGTGCAACTTCGGTAAATTCTTTACTCCTTGTTAAACGTTTTTTAAAACCTGACCAACAAGATTGCCAACACGCATATTGGTTTGGTTTATAGGCTTATTAAACCCAGAATGAGCAAGAGGAAACCTATCCGAACCCATAACGATCAGTAACAACACATTAATTGGTCTATCCATAAGTGTTTGTCTGTCCGTAGGCCAACAAAGGATGGCTTGAACCAAATTTACATTTTAAAAATTTTATACTTAAAGTTAGATCAATCAAGTTGTCACTCACAATTCAGATACAGAAAATAAGCCACTCAGGACTGTGCATTCGGATTTTTTGTTTAGTTTTTAAATACAATTTTTTAATTGGTTGGTTAATATCCAAATGATTTAAAAAAATGGGTTTGATAAGATACAAAGTAGATGTACCTGCAGTACTTTATGTGGTCGCAAAAAAGGTGCTTAAGCAAAAATAGCTGGTACTCCAATACACCTATTTGGTCTACAAAAAGCGCATTAAGCGCACCTTCATAATAGAAATGCAATAAATAATTAAAATAGGTAAACTCAAAATGAGCATAATTGGTTAAGGTACCTCCAGTTAAAAACAAAAATGCAATTTCATAATGGAAATTAATTAAATCATTATGATGAGATACCTCGTCTTCCCCAGTAAACCTATGTAGTTAAAAAAAAGATTTGACGGTTTAGCAACAAACATCAATTTAATTCAAAAAATCTGTATTATTCGATTAAAATAAACATTAAGAATGGGTACACCAAAATTGAGTATTACTTGATCAATATCAGAGCTACGTAGCCATTTCATACATGAATCAAAATTCCAAATTTTCTGTCACTAAGTTTTTTAGGTAACTGTGGCTCACCCACGAATAGTAATATGGATGCTCCAGAACAGTGCTTGGAGTTCGCAGAGAACCATACAACAGTTAGACTGAAAATCTATTAGGCTAACACACACATGGTTTTTAAGTAAACCGTCATCTTTGAAAGATATGTTTACAAATTTGAAAGATGTCGGATTATTGCCTTGTGGGATCGAGCACTTTCACTTAAGCAATTTCTGTAAGTTTGAAGAAAATAGGTACAAAAGAATTTTGCGTATTAATAAAGTATAGTTTTTTTATGAAAAAAAAATAAATAAATAAAGTAGTGTTGAATCTAGGCTTGACTTGAACTTGTTCCAGGTACATCAATCATGTGGAGTTTAAACGAAGGGAACGAAACACCGAATCGAAGAGTCCAAGATGTTAAAGCAACGTACTGGGATGTTCGTTCATTAACATTGAGGTATGCAAAAGCTCGCTGCAAAGTGAATGCCACGCGAACTCACAGTCGACTATAAACAAATGTGATTTTTTTATTCTGGCAATTTATTCTTCGTTATGTGATGATGTATGAAATATGGCTTCTTCATTTTACACCAGAATTAAAACAATCGTCTTTGGAGTAGAATGTACATGGTAAACAAATTCGTAAACGTGCACAGACGCAACAGTTGGCTGACAAATTCAAGCCATTAGCATTTTGGGAATTCTACGGTGTTATATTAGGGAAAAAAAATTTACCATGCCTTTAACATAGTTTCATATTGGCATTGCAAAGCTGAATATGCGGTAAACGGCTCAAACTGAAGACAAAGAATGTGCTGTGTGTTTCTTCAGAATTATGTTCAGAAATCAATGTAAAATTAATCAAGTTGCACTTGTATCCACCACATCCCAAAATCTGGGCTTTTGAAGTTTTCTTCTTTTCTCAGACCACAAGACAATGTTTTTAACGGTTAAAGTTTCGATGGTCAGTTTGCCTTGTTTGGTTAAGCACTTCTCATTGGTTGACATTCCTGATTCAAGGTCAGAATAATGTTAATCCAGCCAAGTATTGGCTATAAGAATATATTTTTTATTTTACTTTTCGTCAAAAAGCAATGCGTTATAAAAACAAAAAATTATTTTGAACCATTTTCATCAAACTTACAAAAGTTGCTTTACTCAAAATGCTGATTCCCACAAAGGGGATAATAGTGCAACAGTTGGCAAATTTGAACACGTGGCTTTTGAAGGTTAGGGTTTACTAAAAATTATATTGATTGCATACTAGTTGCACTAATTTTGTGTTAGACTATGAACTTTTCAAGCGAATTATTAAAATACTATGATTTGCAGGTATTTCGAAGCCTTATCGCTAATTTGAGATTGAAAAAATCATAAAATTTGAATTCATGTGATTAAGTGTGCCAATCCAAGTAACATGGCGCCAACAACAAAGAATATTCAGCAACAACGAAAAGATACAAGCAAAAGATGCAAGCAACTGGCTATTGACTGAAGAGCATGCGAAGCAGCTAATACGATTGTCGATTGTTTCTTCGTTTCAATTATTCTTATAAGATTTTATTTTTTAAGGTAAATTACCTTGTTTATTTCATGTAAATTAAATTTCGACTAGATGCATTCGATAAAAAGGGCAATTTGTTAAAAAAAGGCTTTATGTATAAAACTAAGGAAAATGTGCACTTGAAAAAAAATTTTAAATAAACCAAAAAATTAATTTTATTAGTATTTAGTCCTTGCTAGAAAGCATTCTAGCTTCATCCAATACAATAACGGCAGGAATTTTCTGGGTATACTTGACTATAAGTGTGATAAAAAAAGTTCTTCAGACAGATGCCCCAAAATTTGATTTGGAACTAGTTTAGGTTTTTTCTGAAATTGAAATCCTTCGA
>JXPQ01000306.1:10674-21810 GCA_001014675.1 Ephydra gracilis
AAAAGTGTAATAGAAAATCTTGCAAACAAGTTAATTGAGTAATTGAAATGTAATCAGTTAAATAAAAACTGCATTCAATTGCCACTGTAAATTTTCAAGCATATTTAAAATGATAAGTTCAACCATTCCAAACTAAAATTTATGATTGTGTCCATATCTGGTGTTTTATAATTTATAGCCTGAAATTAAGCTAAAGAAAACTACGAATATTTTAAATAGCATTAAGATTTTTAAAATAACCTGAAGTATTTTGCAAATTAAACGTCAAGTATTTGCCAAGCTGTAGGTCAAACACTACGATAAGACTAATTTTAGATGCATGCTAGTGACACTATAAATTGTTACTAAGTGTGGGTAATTTTACTTAATTGTTACATACAGAAGGTGTTATCTACAATGTATGAACAGCTGAAACATTGCTTTTGACAACGGGAGCCAAAGAGCAATATGCATGGATATACAACATTCATTGGTCTATTGGACCCCATCATTTAAGTAATTTTTAATTAAATTGAATGAAATATAAACTACCTTCCTATTCCAACATTATGAAAATTATCAAATATTTGCTATAATTTTGGATTCCTCTAATCAACTGAACTTTGTTCTTTCCAATCTTTTTTTGTTCGTCACCTACGTGCACAAGAAATTGGGCTTCATTTTTAAAATCAGCTGTTTGAATATATATATTTTTTTAAAGCAAGCAAATATTTTGCCTGATATCTTTTGCATATGTGAGCTACGTAGACGTTAGCTTGCTGCACCATTCTCCAGGTACGTTGGCGAAACACAGCCAATGGGTCTACTATTTAATGAGACCAAGGAAAAGTACTTTGCATCAACCCGCAAATACGTAGGTTTCAAACAATCCGTTGAAATGGAAACTGTAAGTTCGAAGTGTTTACAGACTTTGTCTATCTGGGCTACACAACAAAATTAGCGTAGCAGTTAAAAATCAATTAAATTAAATACACTTGTTCATTACGACGGTACAGCTATTCAAACGTTCCAGAATGCACAAGATGTTCTCGAGGGGAAATGCCACTTAAGACATATAGCATTCGATGCGATGATGGCATATGGTCATGTCATCACNTCCACGTAAGACATATAGCGTTTGATGCGATGATGGCATATGGTCATGTCATCACAAGCTGCATAACATCTACGGTAATAACAACATAAGTAAAGGAGTTAAAATCCAGCGATTCCTTTGCTGGTTACATAGCTGATACGGATGAATGAAAACCAGCCTGTTAGGTGATTGATTTCAATCTGAGTATTGGAAGTTGCATAAGTGAAATCGAACAGTTTTTGTACCAAATAGATGTTGCATGATGTCTTGCCAGGTAGTATGTTTTTCAACTCTGAAGAAATATATATTTTAATGAAGAATGCGCCAAGAATACGTCCCTATGACTTAATTGAACAATTAAAATTCGAGCAGATATCGGGAACTACCTTTCTGAGCAAATAGTCACACCAATTCACATTACTAAAGTTATATGTTATTTGCATGCTCATGTGGTTGTCTAAGTAGACAAAATTCTTCACCATTTCAAATTTGAAATATTAATGGATTCAAGTCTTTGCACGTTGTTTCATTGTTAGAAACAATTTTCATGCTTTTTGAATGAAATTCGAGAAAAATTCATTAAACGTTTGCTTCGGCTACATATGTCCACATAATCGCCGCATGCTAGAGGTCTCATGCAATAAAGAAGATTTGTCCTTCAATATGAAATTAGAAAAACCAAATCGTACCATCTTGTGAGTCATCGAGTTAGGGCATCAGCTTAAGGCAGTAATAACTATATTGCCAGAATATCTTAAATTATAATGGGATTTTAACATAGGCACACAAGTGAGCAAATTAATTTTTTTTTTCTGATATGAATTTGTAAGAAACCATCGGTTACGTCTGGAACTTTGTTCAGTTGAAATAAATATAATATTAACAAATCAGCGTTATTTTTTGTAAATGCTAACTCATGGATAATTAAAGCTTTTTCAGTAAATGCCTTAATCTAACTATTGAATTTACTGAAGTATGATATCATTTGAAATGAATTGTTTTGCAAAGAACATTTTCAAAAAATCAAAAAGAAAATTGCTTAAACATGACATGGCCACTGAACTTAAATTTTGTCATTTAAAATTATGTGCTCATAGACAGTCATTTTCATAAATCCTTTAATCTAATAATTAAATTTAAACTTTGACAAATTTTATTGTAATACAGAATATTTATTTCGTCGGCATACTTTGGAAGCCCCATCATTTCAGCACATAAGTGCAAAAGTCATTCAATTTTTGACAAATATAAATAAACTAGTTTACCTAAGACTAATGAATCTTTGTGGGGCTTTTATACAATTTTTTAATGGCAATTAAATCCTGTTTGTGTTATTAATAAATAATGCTTATATTTTTACTATAAAACTATTAAGATGATACTCGAATCAAATATCAAGTTGATGTATTAAAGCCACATTTATTTATATTTGGCTGCAAAGGATTATTTCATTAATATTTAATGTTTGTTCAATAAAATTAAAATTTGTATTTTTTAGCAAAGGGTATATTAAATTGTAATGTTAAAATTTGTTGCAATTAAGTTTTTCACTCGTGTGCAAAATTCAAACAGGATATTAACAAGCAAAGAAAGTAAATCCAAAAACAAAATGTTATGTTAACTTATTCTCCACGTTACTTTCTTTTGAATTGACATTCCACACAAACACATACGTATGCATATACACATGAACATAGACATATATGAAAGAAAAATTTTCATGTAAGGAAAAATTTCAATGAAAAGGAAAAGTTGATGTAGAGGAGAAATTTACATGAAAATTAAATTCATAATGATTTAATCGCAATTCCACGTCACTAATCGGAATAACATTTGGCATAAACTTTTTTTTTTTTTGCACATAGCAGGTAAAATTACTTGATCATACCATATAGCTGTCAGCCAGGATTATCAATCGGGATTTTAATCTCATATGAACAATTCGTCTGTGCATTAAACATTTGATTCATTTTGCTTAGTTTGAAAACATACTTGAATAGTTTTTACCAAAAATGCTTCAGACTGATTGTGCTTGAGATATAACTGCACAAATATCTAGTAAATTTGAATATATATTTCAATTTGCATTAAAAATTTTTGCTTGACTTTAATTTTTGATTAAAATCTTAGTTCAATTTAAATATACGAATTAAAATAATTAAAACCATTTTATTTTGCTGTGCGTTGATCTGTGCCAATAAAACATTATCATTTTTATTAAAGCATTGAATTGTCCCATATGATGCTAATAAAACGAGTGTTCGATATCAGAGCACAATAAACATTTGGCAAAACTGACATTCATTATAAAAATCATTCAGATAATACCAAAAGTCTAACTGATGAATTTAATTCTTATTTTATCAACATTGCCTTCATTAATTGGTTTCTTATATTTGTATTAATATATATCCAAAAGCAAAGATACGCGCATTATTTCTACAAAATTTGGCAAAACTATAATTTAGTCCAATTTATGTGAAATAAAAATGAACTGAATAAGGCTTGAAATCACATCTATCGACGACATCGAAACATTTGATTTAACTCAAACATAACGCTACAAAGTCGGTAATATAAAAAATATGAACAAAAAATATAATGATTGTTGTTTTGCACAATGCATAACCATGCAACCGGAGTTAATTGGAGCTGCATAGCATATATGTATTTGCAATTTGGTAGCGCATATTAATTTTTATGCGCACGTCACCAGTACAATTGGCAAAGGTTATATTAGTTTTGATTATATTTTTGTAAATCGCAGAACGAGTGATTGGCGCCTTGTCAAAATGTACCTCCACATGATCATTCAATTTATTCATTTGCGGGTTTGTCCGTAAATAGAAATTCGCAGCATTATTTTTAAAGATCAGATCACTATTTCGGATACCTTCAGTACACCACTGTAATTAGCATTGGGTCAAAGGCAATTACAGTTTTTATATTGCAATAAAATTTTAATAAGCTTTGATAATACTGCACATAAGCAGTTGTGAAAATGAGCATGTTTGTAGGAAAGTCCAAGGTACCGGCAACATAACTGTGTAGTCCAAAAGTTCAATTCAAGAAATTTTAATAATCAAAGCTTAATAAATATTATCGGTGCCTTTTCTGAAAATGGACTTAATTGCATTAAAATCAAAAGTACTTAATCATCTAGTGCAACGTTGTGGTTCAAAAACCCACTTTTGACGTGCTCTCATCTATTAAATGCAATGCAATTTAGTTACTGAGTTGAAGTAAGTATTATCAATGCGTCTCCTAACAATGAGTGTGATTGGGTACAGTACACTTCCAAGATCCAACAGTAGGGTTTTGTATCCATCAAACAAAAAAAAAACCTTAATTTTTTTTCTTATTTCAAGCCACACCAAAGCATCTGGTGACCTCTGTTTTTAGCAATAACTTATTTTTTGTAGTGACGCGTATTACACTGTCAGCCTAAGCCGACTGCATTGCTTGGCTTTTTTAAATGCATTTTCTTGTGACTTTTTGCATTTGCATAATTATACGGAGCAATGAGACACAGAGAAAATTCACATAAATTAACAATTGATTGATGTAGAGCAACATGCAACACTACGAATTGCATTAACAACAACCAACCTAAGCCAATCGAATAACAAAACGACACTCAAGTATTTCATTAACAATTGCATGCTCGAACACTTAAACACTAGCGGGTGTAAAATGTTTTGCAAAGCATGGAGCATGTGCGGCCACAAGCAAAAGCGTTACTAGAGGAAATCCGTATGCAAAGAAAGAGCAAATTAAGTAATATGCATACAAATTTACTTATATATATATGTATTACTCATTGCTAGGTGGAATTGAAGCAAATCTGTGGCCAGCAGTTTGATTTGCACCGTACAGCTTAAGCTTGTGCCAGGCTAGTCTTTATGCGCTACGTGCAAGTACTTAAATACAACAACTACAAAAATGTTAAGTCATTGCTAATGCGCTGAAAAACACTTGTATACATAAAAACGGTATTATTAGTTTACTGCTGTGAAAATTCAAATGCCATTCATGGCAAAGTAGTTTCTGGGAAGCGATGTGAATGAAACACATTTCTAAAACAAAACCATTAATTTAAGGCCATAGCATATTGCCAAATTTTTTTAATTTAACACATTTTCTGTAATGCATGAGTTGCATTTGATTAAAGCTGAAATAACTTATAACTGAAGTTTGAAATATTTGCATAAATTTATTTTCAAGGCTATGTTAATAGCAAATGTAAGAAACATGTATCACAGCAATTCACACAAAAAAGTAGAAAATGTTAATGATAACCATTCAATTTGCGTGTTTAATTGATGATTTAGCTATGAACAAACAATGTAACTGATATGTTACACTTTTTTCCAATTTTAAAGAATTCACTAGAAGTTACAAATACATACATACATAAAAAAAAAATACAAATTAAAATCGCCTCAGACCGGCTTTGTAAAACTCATTGGTACTCATCACTTTTACACTGACATAGAAAGCATTGCTTATTTAAAATGACAGTATAAATCAATTAACATTCACACGACGCGGAAGAAAGTAATCTTGAGTTTCTAGTTTTGTGCAGAAGCTATTTGAGGTGCCCAATCTTTACGCAACACAAGCAGAGTAATGCAGAGGAATAGATATTTTATGACAATTAAGCGGTATCGCAAGGGTTTTTATGGAAATCAAAAAGANTTATGGAAATCAAAAAGAAAAAATAAAATAGAATAGAATAAAAACATATTCAATATAATCTGCACAATTTAATAAATTTATTGTTTGAATTTTGATTTAATTGAAGGGCTTTTTCAAGTTTTCCATATTTGAAAAATAACATTTTTACATTTATAAGAAATTCTCTTTCTAGATTTTGAAATGGTTGCTAATTTATTTCATAATATCCAGCGCCTGAGAAAAATGCGTACAACTGCTGGTGAAGGCATAATTTTAAACCGTCCAATGTAAAACGTTGGCACAAAACATATTGTTGATTATATTCTATGGAAAATTGAGCAATAAATTCCGATCACATAGGTNATTTTAAACCGTCCAAAGTAAAACGTTGGCACAAAATATATTGTTGATTATATTCTATGTAAAATTGAGCAATAAATTCCGATCACATAGGTACATTTGAGTTGCCAGACTCTTATCAGGTAATGACCTGTTAAAACTTTGAATTTGGTATAAACTTTAAAATTCATACCACGAAATTATTCGGTTCAAACGTATTCTCACGAATCAAACTGTTTAGACATGTCACCAATAAAATTCTCAAAGTGTATTTTAGTTTTGGTTAGCGTCATCGCGTCCATAAGCAAAAACTGGAAAGAAAACCTAGAACTAGGCTAACAAAATTTGCTACACATAATCAATGGAGAAATATTGAATCTAAGCTTGAATTTAGTTAAAATTTTGAGTACCTCCAGTACGCTATTTGAATTAATATAAACATAATCAATGCGTGTTCCGTAAATTGGCTGGATTGGATCAAAGTTAAAAGTACCCCCAATACAACTGTAAGGTCTCAATAGAGGCGTTAATGCATAATTACACATAGCTATCATTTAACTTCTACGCAATTTGAGCATTGAGTGAACATAAATATTATCAATATGTGAACCAAAAATAAACTTATAGACACACATAGCATTAAACAAAAAAAAAAGTAAAAAATTTACGAAATTAATGCTGAATATTGTGTTGTTTCTCATTTAATTATACAGCGATGTCGGTCTCAGCCATATGTAAATGTTTTTTCTTATTTTTTGTACTATTGTATCTCTCCGTTTACTTCTTCTAGCATTATGGTCCTGAACAATATATAGAAACTTCTAGAATAAATTAAAATGGTCAAGTTAAGAATTAAACCCTTAGCCTTTTTTATGGTTAATTTAAAAAAGACATGCAATTTAAAAAATAAAAAATTTATTTAGAATTATTTTTATTTAATGAGAATAATAAATTAAAAATGGAACTAAAGAATGAAACATATTAAAATAGTCAATTTACTTATACGATTTCTCTTTATAAAATAGTTCCAATGTAAAATGTGCATTTTTTAAATGCTGTCATCACAGTATGAAATTTATGCCTTTTTGCGTTTGAATAAAACATGGAATCTTAGGCAAAAAGAATTTTGTGCTGTGTGATTTTTCAGTTTGAATAAAACATGGAATCTTAGGCAAAAAGAATTTTGTGCTGTGTGATTTTTCAGTCTAAGACGTTATTAAATACGAAAATAAATCGTTTATGTAATATTGAACGTTGTACTTAAAAAATATGCCTCGATATGTGAATACACATGTTCAGCAAACAATTGATGATTTAGAATTAGATGCAGAAATATACTAAACCTTAATAACTTTGGTTTAAGTATTTTGAACCGAGCAATTGCATATGCCTTGAGTTGAAAACAAACAATTCGTAAACATTTTATTAGTGATATTTGTCGATACAAAGTTGAATAGCGCATACGTTGTAATTTATTTTTGAGTTCTTAACGCTTCTTTAATCCTTAGTCGATTCATATCGCCTCTTTAGGGTGTGATAATACCCCAACTTGCTTACTTTTCTTTTCGAATGTTTGTTGTTACCAGATTTAAATGAATTTTGGCTGGCATCACAATTTTTATTTAATTGTTTATTATAAGTCTTAAATGTTTTTTTGAATTAAAAGGTTCACATAGTTAGTTCACTTCATTCAACATAATAAAACGAAAACAAGTTAGACCTAATAATTGACCAAGATCCAGTGCATAACTCCCATACGTCATATCTAATGATCAAGTGCCGCTTCGGCCTTGACATGATTTTAAATTTAATTTAAGCTAAAAACAATTTGCTTAACCCAGTTTCAGACTTTTTGGTATTTCAGATATAAATCGAACACTTGAAATTTTGGACCGACTTCAATAATATTTCGGTGTTTTAGGACTCGTTTATAACAGTTAAAGCTTTTACGGTCTCAAACGGACAAATAACACTCAATATTATTATCATTTTTTTTTTCATTTCTTTATCCATGGATATGTTTCCAAGGAACATTTAGTGGAAAATAATTATTATTATACACCTGCAGTCTATGGCAGATGGATATAATAAAAGTAATACAAGAAATTTAAAATAAACTATATCATTATTATGCTTAAGGTATAGCCAATTTTATAATAAAATAAATTATTACNTTATGCTTAATTGTATAGCCAATTTTATAATGAAATAAATTATTATTGTAATTAATTGTAAACGCAAAACCTAATAATTGGCGACACAACAATATATTTGGTTCACATAAGTCAAACTATATTTATTAAAACAAAAAACAAAACAAAAACTGAAATGCAAGCCTTCTCTGCGGACACACTTCCCAACAAGGGTTCACAGTGAAACAGTTCCAATTTTATAAGTTTTTATTTATTCTTTTTAACAGTATATCAGTCATTCTAGTAACCAATCCCTGCCAGTGTCTTTATTTTGTAAGCAATAGTAAACTGCATAGAATACCAACCAATCACAGGAATTTCCAAACAGCCACGTTTAAAAAAATACAACAGATCAAATTTTAAGCACAATCTGCAGCATATAAAAACGTGCTTTTGTTAGTTAAAGAAATAAAGCCTTTAATACAAATTTATTTATAAATATTGCATAGGAACAATGGCTCTTGCAACATATGCAAATACAAGCTTAATATCCAAAAATGAATTGAAATTTATTTCAGTAACGAATTTCAAAGCTAATTGCTGCTGTTTGGTATTTAACTGATTTATACACTGCATATTTAAATTTTATAACAGAATCTTGAATTTTTATTGTTTAGATTAATTGAGCCACCGATGGCGATNCAGAATCTTGAATTTTTATTGTTTAATTTAAATAATCGCAATTTTTAGCGGTTAAACATTCAATTCAGTTTATAACACTTTACGGGTCAAATGTCTTATTACACTTCAACTTACAACTTATTGTTGTTATCCGCACGTCAACACAATTCGATCAAAAAACGCCAAGAGACTGCTCCACAGTTAAAACTTTATTCACAACTTATAACACCAAAACTGTAAAAATAAGCTGCTAGCTTGGTTTAGTTGCGGCTGCTGGCGCTGCTGTTGCTTTAGCGTGTTTGTTGTTTAAGTCTTTTGTTTTGTTTGGTGTGCTTGTGGTTTTTATTTTCAATATTTTTATCTTCGTTATAATACAAATAAAAATATTTTTTCTTTATTTTGAATAAACCGTAAACCTTAGTAAAACAATATTTTTTTTCTTTTTTTTTTTGCAAAAATTCGAACGAAAGAGAGAATGCGCGTATTATGCAGTACAAGAGACAGTACCCGCTCTTTACATTCAAGCCCTATTTCTGTTTAACGCTAAAGTAATTGTTAATGTTATTAATTTTTAAATTAAACCGCAAACTCCAGTCGAATTAATTGATAATGATAAAATGATAATATTAAATTAAATTTTCAAATTTAAAAATATTAAAAGAAACAACTCGTTTTACGTGTATATTACATTTGTAAAAATACAATGATAATTAATTATCTCCTGCTAATAATAATTATATGTGCCTATATTAGCTTGTAGCTGTGGAAAGACTAATTAAGGGAATAACGTCATTTATTTGAAAGTAAATTGGAAACAGATTTTCTTTAGCGTTAAAGAAAGGATATTTTGGGCTGGAATATGCAATATTCGCGCAAAGTATGATGCAGTGTACTGCTTTCCAAGATCAGTGGTGAAAAGGAATACATTTTGTATGAAGTTTTACTTTCGCATATAGTGAATGCTGTTTGATTTCAAATTTGGTTTACTGAAAATACTACCAAAGTTGAATGCATTACATAGCAACGCATGAGTTGCCTTATTTCAACTTTTCTTCGAAAGTCCAGTGGTGCACTCGCACAATTGAAATAAGTGAGATAATTTGAAACAACTTGAGGTTGCTTGCATGCGGAGCTCATTTGCTTATAATCCATTATTCCGTTCAGGCTCACTGATCATTTTAAATATATTTGTTTATTGACTTAATAATGCGATACACCCAAATAGTGCACAAGCTGCAACAATTATGAAACTAAGAAAAAGTATATAAGGAACTACATATACACACGCAAACGCTAAATAAACTACAAAATAATCGAATGTCAAATCACGCCCAAGTAAAGTGTATTGGTGAAATGCAATCAATTTACAAACATGTTTCGTTGCCGGCAAACCCGTAAAATGGAGCAGTGAATAGTAAAACTTGCAAGAAGAAAAAATTACTAAAATTACTATTTTTCATATTTTTCATATTTTTTCATTACATTGCTTAAAAAAGAAAGTAGGATATTATTCAAATAATTTTCGGTTAAAAATATTTAAATATTATCTTATTTCAACAATATTCGCTGCACAGAATTACGTGCACAGAATTACATGCATAATATGCTGAATATAATATTCAATTACATTTCATGAACCAACTTTTTGTAGTCATCGTTCCTTTTTCAAAGCTAATAGTAAATGCCACCCAGCTCATTTGTAAAAAAAAGCCAATGTTAACATTTAATTGGCTGCTACCTCACCCTTACCTGTTTTATATTCTATAGAACTCAATTCAAACCAAGGACTTGGCTGCTTAAATGTCAGCTCAATAGCGTGCAGAGCCAATCACAAAACAAGTTTATTGCAACCTATGCCATAAATTACCTTTACTAAAAAATTTAAAAATTACAATTAAATAAAATGAATTAAATTAAATCGCTTATATATGTATACAAATTTGCACCATAAGCCGAAACCAAATATAATATTTGCTTGCCACATGTTATCAAATTGCAATTGGGTTCACTGTTTGAGCTGCACTGCGACCAAGCTATGCTTTTGCAACACTCTTACTATCACAGCGTATTAATCGAATTGTATTCCAATGAAATTGTTCAACCATTTAGAGCACACAACTATTTGTATCCGCAAAGCATATTCAAGAATTCAATGCATTAACAAATTGCTTAGATGCCCGATAGTTGCTATTCAAAAATTTTATTAAGTTTTGCCCTTATAAACGGCATGTA
>JXPQ01000340.1:34676-47375 GCA_001014675.1 Ephydra gracilis
CTCAATGACTGCAATGGTGCTAGACCAGTCTTGAGTTTGCCATAGTCGCATGGCCGTAGACGCAGTTCTTCCAGCTTTTGCAAATGTTCAATGTGCTGCAAATCAATGTTGTTATCATTGATGGCTAGCGCATTCAGCACACGTAAGTTTTTGTTTGTTTGAAATAGACTCTCGATGACATGCGCTGAACAGCGGCACATGTCAATAATCTCGAGTGTAGCAACGCTGCCTATTTGCTCACAGAAATTTTGCCACATATCCTCGCTGCGCGAGCTGGGCAATAACATTTTGCGCAAATCCAAGTGTTTGGTCTCGCCACGCCGCAGCGCTGTCGCAAAGCCCGCCCAGTCACATACTTTCGAGTTTTTCATGCGCACTATCTGCCAGAATGTGGTATCCTTAGCCGCCAGATTCCATATTTTGCACACCAAAGCAGCACGCGAGCGTTCGTGGATCTTCAAGTATTTTAATATGCAGATGAGCGCACTATACCCAGATGAAATGTTGCTAAAAAAATTGGCAGCGAACATATTGTTGCTATTGCTTGTTGGGTGCAAGAGAGTTTCAGTACTCGACTGTGCTGTTGGTTTTTTAATATTGCGTATGCCTTCCTTGATTTGCTTTAAGTCGCTTTGAATACTATCAGCTGGATCTGTCGTTGATGTGGCTATGGCCTTCGATACCATAACGTACTTCTTGCCTTTAACGACTGCTATTGTTTGTGGATACTTGATTTCAACAGCGACAGGTGTCGTTGGCGTATTTGCTTTTTTTTCATGCACCACCGTCTCCTTGCCAGCGCCTTGGCTATCAACAAGGCTGTCCTTTTGTTTGGTTTCAGCATGCGATACATTATTGGTTGTTGACATCGAATTGGTTTTGACTTTGCTTTGTATGCTATTCGCATGCATTTCTTGGCTGAGTTTTCTTGGTTTTTTGCTTTTCTGTGAGCTGCTGCTGTGTATGCTGGAACGATTAGATGATACATTCGTTGTCGTTGTACTGGATGGACTGTGCTTGCTGGATGTCGATGAAAGCGCAGTGTTGTTCATTTTGATTGCTCGCGTTGGGGTCCAACCTTCTGGCGGTGGGCTAGCACCTTTGGGCACTTTCGGCTTTGAGACGCGTTTACCCATCGTTGGTGTCGTGGGTGTGGGTGACGCCGCATTAGGATGCGTCGTTCGTGCCAACGGTTTGGCATGGCGCACCAGCTCGTGTTCTGGGCTTATGCCAAGCGGTTCTTTAGCAAAACTAAAATCTTCTATACGCAAATCTCCCTTAAGCAACGGTTGTATTTCATTGCGTGATCGTAACTTCTTACCAGCTGGTGATATAAAGTATATATCAGCTTTATCTTTACCCGACGAGTTAACGCGCCACACCAGCTCGCGTTTCCAACCATTTCTAAATGGCTTGCCATAGTCAACTTTTGTACTTTGTTCCTCACTGTCACCAACAATGTGCTGCTTAGTGAACTCTGGCTCGCCTGCGGACTTATCGTCGCTATGCACACCATTATTATCTGCCTCATTACTTGTTTCTGTAATTTTAATGCCAGTACTTGTCGTTGGCGAAGCCTGCTTCTCGTTGTTTGGGGTTGCACTCTTTTTGATACGTTTTGCTGCTGTGGGCGTCGATAGCTGCTCATCTGAGCTATTGGTTTCCTGTTTCGGCTCTAGTTTATTACTCGGTGATAGTAAATGTTTGCTCCTTTTTTTTAATAACTCTACTTCGCCATTTTGCTCATTGAAACCCAAAACATAATCATCTGAGCTATTCCGCCGGGGAATTTTATTCGCTCGTTTTGTAGTTGTAGTCAATGATTTCATGCGATGGTTATTTTGTGAAATACTATCCTTTGTGCTTTCCAAATTGAGCTTTTTCACAACTTTGTTTCTTTCATGGTTGTCTTGTTCGATTGCTTCATCTTCAGACGCCGACACTTCTAGTTTCAATGGCGTCAATATTTGCGCTGCATCAACAGGCGGTTCATTTCCTGTAAATTTATCATCAAATAATTGAATTGGTGTAGCTGTGGTGGGTTTATTGGTCGGCTCAAGGACTGGCTTCTCGAACGTCTCTAAATTTACATCATCAACGTCGTCCATTCTGATTATTTGAAAAGTTTGCTTCCTTTTTGCAGAAATTTTTAATGTGTGTTTATGCCACGCACTGTATTTACTCAATGTGTATATAACAACACTTGGCTGTGCCGCTCTTCTTTTGTGTTATGCCTTATAAAGTGAGGTTAAGTTAGCTTTGTCTCTTTCCTTTGATTGGTCGGTTTTCGTTTAATATTTCAGTTTTGCTCCTTATGCTTGTGCTGTACCAAGTGGTGCTGCTTTCTCTAGTCACAATCAATTTTCTTAATTTTGGACTTGTGCAATTAATAATTTGTCAACATTTCTACTTATGGTTGCATTTGTTTTTATCACTTCATTGGCGTCTGCTGCTAGTTTATTGATAAGTGATTGTTTATTTCTTCATAGCTTTTAATATAACACAAAGCGCAATTTTACGCGCAAGATTGATTATTATTTTTATTCAAAACTCCTCTGTTGTCTTAAAACAGTTGAACGTCGTATTTCTTAGTAATTCAGTTTGATTATCAATCTGGAAACCACTAATTATAGAATTAAAATGTTTACTATAAGCTATTTGCAAAATGGCTATTTTGCTTTATTATTGCTTCTTATTTGAAAATGCCATTCACATTAAAGAGATATTTTTTTACGTGCATACGACAGAGAAAAAGAAGAGGAAGCTATATGGAAACCTATGTCACTCAAAAATATTCAAATTTGCACACCTACAATTTTTAATTTGTATCTCTGTTATTTATATTAACTTTTTAATTATATTTTTAACTTTTTAATTTTATTTTTATTTTGTGTGCATAAGACTAAATTCCGAATATTTTGTTTACGTCGTTTCGCCAATTCGTTTACTTAACATTTGTCACTCAATAACTTTGCTTAATTTCACTCAAATAAAAATACGAGTCCAAATAGGTGTGGTTCGCGTTTTATCCACGTACCATTCTTATTTAGAACTTTTTGGTACTGACTTAAGTTTTTTTTTTATTTTTATTTTGTGTAAAATAGCTGAAAGCAAAATTGCAAAAGATTTAAAAGATGTTAAAGCCTCGTTAACCTTGAGCACTGCGTTGATCTATATAATAAAAATTCTTTATGTACATAACAGCCGTATTTTTTCCATTTTATTTATTGAGGCTCAAATAAGTTGTTCATGCAGGACAAACATAATGTTTGCTAAAAAATAACATTGAAGACAGCGTGATTTATGTACAAGAATTTCATTAGCAATTAAAGATACTCAAAGTGTAGTTCCAATTTGCGCCAGAACTTTTATTCTAACATTTGTTTGAGCTGCAAACGATACGAATGAAAAATCCACTGCTAGTGCAAATTAACGACCTAAATTTGACACCTAAACTGAATGAGAAAAATTGCTCAAGTAAAATGATTGCCAACACCACATTAATGAGCGCATTCTGCATATTTGCATAATTACAGACAGCAAATTTTGCTTATTCGTACTGAATTCATTTTATTTATTTTTTGATGTACAACGGTTGTACAGTACTGTATTTTATGTCAATGTCAATCAAATTGATACCAACAATCTATTTCAAGTATTTTTTACTTGTATGCATATATTAGCATATTTGCACTATTTGTTTAGATACTTTTTTCATATGAATTTATTCGTGTCAGGCCTGAATAAATTGAGTCAAATTGTTTTGAGTGAAAAATATGATAGCCATGTGCTACTACAAGATGGTGCAACTTAATCAGTTATTTAAAGCTTAGATAAATTCAATAAAAAATAGCTTCTTACTACAAATTGCTTATAATAGCACATTAAACAATTGCAGAAAACTTCAAAATGATTAAATGATTTGAAAAACGATGGATTTCAAAACAAAAAACAGTGGTACTTTTTTCACACGAATATTAAAAAATTGACTGACGTTTTTTTTTACGGAGTTTGGGCAGAAGATTTGGGATTAATGATGAATAACTTTGAAAATTTAGTTTAGTCAACTTTTTTATATTATAACGAAAATATGAAAAAATTTAATGTCATGGTGTTCCAAACACATTCATTGATCTGTTATATCAATCTACTTCTTCAGTTTGGTATTATGCAAGTTTAACTTTTAAGAATCCAATTGAATTTGAGCAAATATGACGAAGTGTTTGTTCTCTTTTTTACATTTGAATTAGGTGAAACCAAGCATTGTACTCAAGGATTTCTAACTTACATATTCTACAGTGTTGTGTAGGATATTAGAGTACGTGAAAGTGTGTGTGCGAGTTAAAAGCCATAGCTGTTACATTATAGAAAGGAGTGGCATTATTTTGTTTACTCAAAATATGAATCTGGAATGCACAATAGTTTTTTCGCACTTCTCATAATCAAATGTTGCCGTTTAAAAATTTAATTGCATATTTTTGGGGTCACTCACACGTACGCGTGTTTTCGAGACTGTAGTTGCTTTCGTAAAGCGTATGTCGTCGGCAGTGCAATACTAATGTATACATCGTGCTGGAAAGGTCGCTGATTAAGTGGACCATAACTTACAGAAATCGTTTAAGTCGTTCGTGTTTATTTTTATATTCGTTGAAGATTTTGAAGAGTTCTTTTTAGTTTCATTAAACTTAGACAAATGCGTTCATAGGCTTTTGCCAAGGTATAAAAATGCCAAATTTCTATTATATGTTGTTTCGAGTGACATTTGTAGAACAAAAAGTAGAGAATCGATTGAGCGACTTCTGTCTGTCGGCCTGCATAGAATGACTGGATTACTTTTTGAGGGGTGGCACTGAAATTTGGTTTCTCGAATTATTGAAGTTTATGAAGTAGCAAATCGGGGTCCCTCCCATACAATGTTTTCACAGAAGAGTTCAAAAGCAAGAGCTCTTATCGCAACTTGGAAATTTCTTTCTCAAAAATTCGAAACAATACTCTTCCATAGATTCTGATATCTTCGATAGAGCTTTTTTCTCCATTTACTATAAATTACTAAAATTCTAAAAATGTAATTAAAATTTAAACAAATCGTTTTTATTTGATGTGCTTTAAATTTGATAGTTTACGTTACTTTATCGTCATTGTGCAACGAAAGTCATGTGACGTCGGTTGAGTAATTCGAGTACCATCCAATTCAATGAAATGTACGATTATTTTCTGGATAGGCCGGGATTGAAATTTGAAAGCTACGCTTAATGTGGGTGTATAAACACATTCCCTAGGTTTGGATAAAAATGGTTTCAAGAAGAGCCCAGAACATGCATAACAAGACATGAATAAGAACTGCGTCATGACATAACGATAAATGATTATGCTAATCAGTAAAGTACAGTGAGAGCGCCATTTAATGGATGCACAAATAAGCGAGCATCTCCTGTAAGCGCAAAAATCAGAAGCAATTAGTGCTTCCATAGAAAATATATAAGGCTAAGCGGAAATATTGCATAAGCGTAAAAATCTGACAGTCTGCCAGTCTCCAGTAGTCCAGTGTGCCTTTCATACAACTTTTAGCTGTAAATTAAATAGTTAATCGTTGCAAATAATATTTTTAGAACCTAACGAAATATGATCTATATTTGTGTGAAATTTCAGTTACTTCAAGTAGAACTTTAGACTGCGATTTCAGTTCACGTTCAGTTCGATTTTCACGTCTATTTTGTGCAATGTTTGAATATGAGAAATTAAAGAATTATTAAATACTGATTTTTATTAAGTAAATGATTTTCACTTTTAAAAAGACTATAAAATATGCTTTCGGTACTTAAAGTACAGAGCTGCAGAGGCCGCAATTGCTAACAGGACACATTTTCATTTCATGGTCGTCACCAACACGTATCACCGCCCCCATGCCATTTTCCGCGTGCGTTGATATGTGACAATGGAACATCCAATAGCCAGGGTTGTCAGCGTAAAATCTTAATATCGTGTAGCCAAAAGCGGGCACGAGCACAGTATCCTTCAAAGGCGCACCACGAATGCGACGCGGCAATGGTGTTTGTCGATCAATTTCTTCAATCTATTGTCAATTTATGTTATGAGAATTAAAAAGGAAAAATGAGAAAAATTTGAATAACATACCTTATGAATAAGGTCCTTGCCCAGTACACCCATTCCAAGCACATGAAATGTGAAACCGTGTATGTGTATAGGATGTGCTGATTCGGTCATGGACGATATAACGAATTCTACATTCTTGTATGCTGGCACCTGTATCACATTTGTGCATCTGCAATGCCGTGATTGGCAATTGAAACCCAAATTGGCTTGCTGCGTCTTATTGCAGAAGAGGCGACCGACGCCAAGATTGCGTGTCTGCAGCAAAGATATTTTCGGCATGCTAAACGTAATGTCATCCATTTGGAACAATAACCCACCACGCGTGTTCACAGCCATGCTTGTGTAAATCGTGCGATATGGTGGGAGTGGTGGAAACAGTCTATTTTCGACCGCGGTTAATTCCGAAATTGCCAGACGGCTCTTGTCGCCAGCAGGCACATATCCGGGAGAATTTAGCTCAATACCATTCGCTTCATAGTCATAGGACAAAGTGCGAGTATTTAGGCCTGTGCGTTTCGCACCCTGATAGCGTATTATAGCCTCTTGATGCAGCTTATCAATGGCACAAAACATGTAACCCTTGACGCGTAGCCAGTAATTGGCTACTGGTTGGTTCGCATGTAAAATGAAATCAAATCGCTCGCCACCATGAAAAACTAACTTTTGCACCGTCACTGGCTCTATGTCATTGCCATCGGTAGCGATAACTATCAAGTCGTGGTTATCAATAGACAGACTTATTGGGCAATTCGTAACACCTGCAAGGATGCTTCAAATATTGTGCGAAGAATTAAATTTGAAATAAACACACTAACCATTAAAAATAACACGGAAGCGATAACGACCACCGCGCACCACATTAAAAGTTTCATACAATGTGGGCAGTCCAGTGTCGATTTGTATGTTTCTGCCCATGCCGTTGATTAAGAAATTCTTTGGAACTGCTTCGTTATAGTCATACACCCAATCTTGTATTTCCAATACATGCTCGGAAAGATCGAAATCATAGAGCTTGGCATGTACATTTTCGATTTTCGGCATACGCACGACAAACGCACCAGCTAAACCGAATGCGCGCTGATGATCTACGTGGCTGTGCCACCAATGTGTGCCAGCATGATCCACTTCAAATTTGTAGCGAAAGGCTTGTCCAGCTTCTATTGGATACTGTGTGATGTATGGTACGCCATCCATATGCGGCGAATTACGCTGATGCATACCATGCCAATGCAAGGTTGTTGGCTCATGTAAACTGTTAATCACATCCACCACCACCGTATCGCCATTGCAAACATTTATTGTTGGCCCCGGCAAGTGCCCATTAACCACAATAATTTCTGTTTTGATGCCATCCGTGAACTTGCAATCATCATGCTTACTTTCATCACGTACAGTTAAGCGATCTATGTATTTCCGAGAGCCCACTTTGAAGTGATATTTCGGCTTCAAATAACGATCACAGCTTTTTGTCATTGTTTCGTCGTAGTGGACCACAAAGTAATAGTAACACGTCATAGATACACCAGCGACGCACTCGCGCTTGCATGGATGCAAATTCACATTATCGTTGGGGCTCACGCGCATAGTTTTCGCTTCAATTTGCGAAACATGTGGGTACAATTGGCGTATCTCTTCAAATCGGCTGACTGTGTCATTTCCGTTATATGCCGAGATCGTAATGCCTGTTGATGCAAAATTTTCAAAATTTATTGTTGCTGCATTTAAAATGAGTAACAGAATATTCATTGAACTATATAAATATATGATCAGCATCATTTAAGAATTCTCTGCAACACTGGCTTGGCTATTCAATATAGATGACACACGCACTGCGCAATCATAATACAATAAGAGCAAACTTTATGATTTTAAAGATATCTTATTAAAGAAGTACTTGTACCATAAGTGGTTAAGATCGTTTGGATTTAAGATATAATTGTCATACAAACTGAGCAATGAAATTAAAGTTTTTATTTAAAATTTAATATTTAAATAAAATTTAAGAAACTGCTTGCATGGCAGAAAATGGTCAAGATCTGTTGGCTTTAACGAATAGCTGCTTTAAAAACTGGCTTGTCAGAGCAAAGTTCTTACATATACAACTTTTTAGATTTTCTAATATTTTTTATCTAATTATTATTGTGCGTTTTCCAATTATTAGCAATCCAATTATAAACACAAGGTTTTTCTAAAGTGAAAGAATTTAAATATTTTTTTTTTTATTTTAATAGTAGTTCATATCAAAGCCGTATACTATGTTAGCAGATATATTTCGGATCAGTTAGCTATTAACATATGAATAGCACACAATATATAAGACATACTCAGTCAAAACAGTCAACATAATAACTTTTTGTCATTTTACTCAGCGCTAATGGATGGCCTTGGACCCAGCTCAACACTAAAAGTCTATGAATGGTCGCAAAAGCTAGAGACCGATTTCAATTAAATTTTGTAATACTAACCAGACACTGAATAACTAGCAATCAAGTACTTGCGATCAAAAGTACTTAAACTTAAACTGCCTCCGCAGTGGTAAATGGTGTTTTGGTAGTGCCAGAGGTTATTCCTGATTTTCAAATTGCGCAATGCCATAGCTTTTAATTAAGATAAACCTCACTACGCAATTGGAAGTACTTGTAAAGTTTGAATATAATTTAAGTATGGTTGTGAGGTAGAAGAGCAATAGCAGAAACCGTTGATCGATTTTGCTCAAGAAGCTCTCAACCACATTGCCGGCGTTTGCTATGAAACGGATGAAATCTAATTTTATTTCAGTAAAATCGAGGGTAAAGTTTTATGTGAAGTACATGAACTTATGGAACGAATTTATCTCATGCACATGTTTGTGCTTACTGGCTGAAAAAATATGTTCCAAATCCGAATTTTATTGCTCTAACTGTAGCTGAGTTGTAGTGTTGATGGACAGCCAATGACATTTGGTGTATTCTATCAACATTTCTCATAAATGAATTGAACATATTCAGAATATATACAGTCTAAAAAAACAAGAAAAAACGTTCCGGTCTAGCAGTAGTTTACATTAATCTGGATTAACTTCGTTAGTTTTGGCAAATTGTTCAACCCATTCTCTAAGGACTTCATAGTTCTCTTATCATTACTTCGTTAATTTTGGCAAATTTTTCAACCTACTCTCTGAGGACATCATAGGTGTCTTATTTCAAAGAGTCAGTGGTCAGTGGTATGCTCATTAACTATACAGATATTCATTTAATATTGGAATTTTGAAAAATTTAAATGTAAAATATGTAAGATGAAGCTGTAAAGACTTTAGTGGCACGACAAAGGTGTACTGGAGGTATCTGTGATTCTCATGCAATCAAACTCATCTCTGGTACACACAATGATTATATTTATTTTCACTCAATTCTGAAATTTCGGATTATTATAATGATTACTATGCATGATTTAGCAGTAAAGCCTATAGTAGGACGATATAAGTGTAGTGGAAGTACCTCTGATTTTCATGCAATCACGCCCAAATTTGGCAGGCTTTTGGAATATATTTTATTCAGTCAATGCTGAAATTTCATAGCATTAAAAACATAACTGTGCGAAATTCAGCATTAAAGCCTCTATTGAGACCACATATATGTGCTGAAAGTACCTAATTTTCTTGCAATCAAGCATATTTTTCGTAGGCACATTGATTGTCTTTATATTCAGTGTATAATGAAATATCGTAACATTTTAATGATGACTATGTGGAATTGAGCATTATGTAATTCAAGAATTATGTTTAATTGAAATGATAATTTTGGATATTTCGGCATAAAGCCAGTTTTGGGACTTTATAGGTGGGCTGGATGTACCTCTAATATTTTTTCAACCTTGTAAATTTTTAGAGCACAGTTAGAATCCTTGATTTCGCTTCTATGTACGAAATTTCAATGAAAAATATGAATTCTGACTGCTTCATAGTACGTCTTAACCCGGTAACTTTGCTATTTTTACAGTACGATTTATGTTGAGCTTCAAAGTAAGCCTCTTCCTCGGCGCTAAATTTTTTTACAGCGAACAAATTCTCGAAAAAAGGAAAAACTCATTGAGCGCCAGATCTGCAGGTTATGGAGGATATGAAATAAATACGAAGCTATATACTATATGTATGTTTTGTTATCGTTTTTATTGATTTGTGACACGGCCCTTTATCCTGATGAAACAGCACTTTCTTTTTCTTCTAATCATGCCGGGTTCCCTTCTCGTCCTCCAAACTTTCCAAAAACATTGTGTTATAGTCGATATTGATTATTTTTATCTTTTTAAGATAATCCAATAATATAACCACATGTGCATCACAAATTACATGTCAGCCGAGTATTCTGTTTCTGCAAGTTTTTGAGTTGTGTCACCATGTGCACTCAGATGGCGATTGTTTTGATTCTGGTGTACAATGATGGAGGCATGTTTAATCCATTGGGTCTCATATAGTTGAACAGTTTCAAACATTGCTCAGAATCATCAGATCATTGTTGGTTTTGGTCAATTTTAAGTGCGCGCCGCACCCACTTCGAACAGAGTTTTCGCCTACCAAATATTTAGCATGATATTCCCAGCACATACCTTTGATGTTTTTAGAGCCATAGCTAACTAGATCGGCTTCACTTTGCGGTCATAAAATATTATTTTGTGGAATTTTATTTATGCATTGCTTGCATCGTGCTCGGTAAGTTGCTCTACTTAAAATGCTGTTTCCCACAAACTAATAGTCCGACCGTTGTCAAATTTGTACACGAGTCTTTTGAAGGTTAAGGTTAACCAAGACTCCAAGGATATGATACGAGTAGCGCTTTCTGCGTGTTATCCTTGCATGTTCAGCCCTGTTGTTATTTAAAAGGAATTACAATTACTGGAGACAATGATTAGGTAAATTTGAGAGATTCACTTTACATGACCTAATTAGTCTAGTTTGTGTCCAGTCGACAAGCAAGTGAGATATGCGAAACAATTAAATCGTAAAACCACCATAAATTCATTGAGCAAATTTTGTATTCTTTTAATTTGTCTGTGCCTAGTTAGTCTTGTAAATAAGTCTTAAGTGCGTAGCATATGTAAATCAATAAAAAATGTTTTATAGTTGTAAATGTTTAGTTAAATAAATTTGTCGTTATTTATACCCAAACCATTACCATGGCTATAAACAGATTAAACCCCTTGTTTTTGCGCTGCTTTGTTTGTTAACTTTGGTTTCAAGTCGTTTTTAGAAGCGTTGTAAAGTAACACAGTGTTTTTATGTTAAAAATAAGGAAGAGCTTAATTTTAATATTAGTGAGGTATTGTTAATGTTATACATAAATTTTTATTGTAGAATTAAGTAAAAACGTCCACCACAAGTACCTTCATTATATCTTATAACTAGCAGCACTATTATCACTTTTAAGTAATGCACAAGGCACATTTTTAGATATCGTTCGGAATGTCAGTAAACCGTACAAATACTTTTCGAAATATCGATTTATAAGAATCTTTGTATCAACTAAATGTTAATTATCTTTGGTAGCAGCATTTATAGACAAATATTCAAATTAAAAAAAAAAAAAACAAAAGAATTGTATGACTTTATCAGCAACAAGACTGTATTACATATTAATTGAACCTTTCTGTTTCCTTTTTGTTTTCAATTTGAATGAGCTCATTTTTATAACGATTTAAAATGGGTGCGAATTCGGTTATCGTCTGAATTAGAGATTGTTTCTATAGTTACTTTTGAACAAAAGCATAATTACGGAAATTAATTGATACCATAATTATTGCCAATATTGGTAAGTAAATGCTTATTATCTTCTTTAAAAATCCCATATATTTAGATAAACGATATGAATATTGTGAATTTTCTCCATGAGCAATAAAATGATCCTCGTAAATTGTGTGCAATTGCTTTTAAAGTACACCATTTAAATATGTTGAAAATTTTTGCAAGAAAAACACAAAAACAGTTCCGTCTTTTTTTGATAAATGAAATGATTCAGCATAAAATTCGCAATAGTACTTCACCCTGGTAATTGCTTCGATTTTTAATTATGGAAAAGCGCTGTCAGAGACATTTAGAATTTGAAAAGGTCATTTGGGAACAGGCGTTATTAAAATAATAATGGTATACATATGCAGATTTTCAACTAACACAATCCAACCAATAGCCAAAAGTGTTATGACAAAAAGTTCATAAAATTCTGAAGTTCTGTTTAGAAAAGCACTAACTTTAGTAAAAAAAAATTCTTTATCAGATTGATAAGACAGCATTCAAAAATTTCTCAGAAAGTTCAGAGAGAAAATTTGCCAGCAGATAAAATGTTTGAACAATATTCTATTAAAAGCAATTACAGCCTATTTTATAATAATTCATCACACTAAATTTTTGGTTTTAGCATTTTTTAATCAAATGCGTTCACTTTCATCTAATTTTAACCTAGTAATAAATTATTAAATTATATTAAAAGTACTTATTAAAAAAACAAGGATTGACTGCTTGTTGAATTTTTTTGGTCCATTCAGTATTTCCATATTTTTGATGAATGGGGTATTTTTCACGGAGTGCAAAAAATGGATCACTTACTTAAGTGGATA